>BGZK01001795.1:0-107529 GCA_005406025.1 Eumeta japonica
CACTGAGAGGCTAATGGAAAATCGACTACTGCGCATCGGTTTGTGAACGGCTTTCGATACGACTAAGTTTTTTTCTTATCTTTGTTTAAAATGTCGCCGGTCGTGAGCCATCGTTATGATACCGGTTCCGTGATCATTTCTAGATCGTTAAATTTTCATTTGAAATTTCGGGAAAGAATCGACAAGTTTATAACTGGTATCGATTATAACTCGTATTCTTTATTAGTGTGAAGTTCGCTTCTTACGCTTATGCTAAAATCATTTCTAGGAGTTATGCTTTTTGATGTATCAACTATATGGCGAAACATGTCTTTATATTAGTGACGTGAGTCAATTTTAAAAGGTATGCATATTGCGTTCCCTTCTAAAATACATTTAAAATAAAAATGTATTACTCTCCGTCTCTTTACGGTATTTTGTCATTTATAAATGATAATTTGTGACTAGGTATAGATTTAATATAAAATTCTTTAACAACAACACTAAAAAATCTCA
Organism: Eumeta japonica; assembly: GCA_005406025.1. Lineage (NCBI taxonomy): Eukaryota > Metazoa > Arthropoda > Insecta > Lepidoptera > Psychidae > Eumeta > Eumeta japonica. The sequence goes on from BGZK01001795.1 coordinate 496, forward strand.
TAAAATTCGAGTCCAAAATTTTAGAATTTCTCACAAACGATAGACGAGTGATGAAGTTATTATAATATTAAACATAACAACTTCAATAAAGTAAGCTAAATATCAACGTAAAGCTTCAGTATATTTTAGCATAATTTGGTACCATGTTGAACGTCTTTCCTATTCAATTTTTCTTTAAGAGTTTTAAAGAGTATAATTAGACATTTCGTGCAGAAATTTATTATATATTTCATACAATATCCCTACGTTGCATGTCAACAGGTATCTATAATATAGTACATAATAGATTACATTGAAAATAGTTATATAATAGTTTTATGTCGTTAAATAAGTTTTCATATATCATTTGTCTTTACTGTTTTGAATTTTGCATAACATCATGTTATTCGATTTTATATATTATTCTTTCGCTTTCTGATGCATACAATTTAATTTGTGAAATTGTCAAATCGATCTGAAAAATAAAATGTTAACTTACCTCTCAAAATCGGGCGGGAACAGGAATATTCGAAAAGCAATCACGCTCACGTTACTGGCACAGAACGAGAGAGGGCGACGGGCCAAGGAATAAATTTGAAAGAAATTAAAAACGTTATTCTAAATTCAAAAGGCGCGCCAAATCGCAGAAATGTGTCAGTGGCGCGGTGCCGCGGCGGCCGGCCTAGGACGCGACGCGCGCCGAATACTAATCACGATCGATAAATGATTTTACCATCGAACCGGCGACGATTGTTTATGAAAACAATTATAATATTTGTTCGTGTGGTGCGGACGGTCGTGCCGGTGGCGTGCTTTTGAATGGCGGCCGCGCGGCCCGCGGCGCGGCTAACGCGGCGGCAGGACAACGACTTTGTAAATTGACTTTGTCCATCCGTGCGACGTATGCGTAACTGTACCTCGGTTTCGGCTCACGCCCCAACTCGTGTTCGCGCAGAGATTTATCGATATTTCGTTTCGATTCACCGAGTCGAAGTCTATTTTGTGTTTCCATTGTTCTATAAGAACACCATCGCCTCGTTTGGAAAGAATACATATTCTTTAGTGTTACATATCATATAAATTCACGTCATCGTTTTTAAGGTAAGGAAATGACGTGTAAGTCACTGCACGATTTTGAAAAAAATATCTATCATTCGACTATGTGTGTGTTTGTGTGTGTGTGTGTATGTATAATTCGATATCAATCAGTGCATACCATAGATAACCAATTATTACTCAAATCTGACAACTTTCTCTTGCAACGAGGAAGAGGTAGAAATGCATAACGCCCGTCCACATGTCCACGCCTTTGAAGTGTGTCGGGCCAGTACCCACAAAAACCCATACCCCATAAAGAAATAACTGTATCAGCTACAGTCGCCAGAGGGCTGAGGGCTACAGCTTCACCGAATGCAGCCGAACACGGCGGTACTCACAACGCGCGACTTGCTCTATGGACGATTCCGGGAGTATATTACCCCGGTAAAGAAATACCGGGCCTAACATGACGCTATAGACAATCATTTCTCTATAGAGCTATCTTTGTCGCGCTAATGTATGTAATAAGGAAAAAGGACAGTCCTATAGAGAGAGTTATGTAGGGCGTCATGCTAAGCCCGCCTGCGCGGTAGCGTTCCGGTAATGATAGGAGATGACCCATTCGTGCGTCAATGACTATGGACGTCATATTTTTTCTGTTTAAGTTTTGGTGGGAAGTCCACAGAAATTATAAGAGTAGTATATTACAAAGTCTGTTTATAAAATGTCGTAGTCACTGACAATCGAAATTTATTGTTATGAAGCAACAGCAGAGCTTCTTATTCACTGAGCCATGCAAACCATAGATAGAAAAATAAACGCCAAAAATTTTGTAATGTAATTGATGATGATTGAGGTGTAAATTCATTATTTGTCACTATAAAATTCTAAGTATTTGAGCAACCGAGCTTTATTCAGTATGTTTTGAGTTTGCCCTGGAAATTTGATAACTTCCCATTGGAAAAGTTGCTTATGTTCAATTCGGACGACAATTTTTTACATACATAATGTAAACGCATTACATGATATGCAAAAAAGAGCAACCCTTGAGTTTCGTGCCCATTCTTCTCGAGGTGAATCAGCATTTGGAATGGGCGGTAATGTTTATGTGTAAAGAAGTCTTAATGACGTATTTCAAGTGTAATTCTGATTTAACGAGAAAACATTTAATAAATTAAAGCAATAGACTATCAATGAAAATTTCGGTGTACTTACTGAATTCACCTTTTTTTATCTACTTCATTTAAGTGTTTAGTCAAATATAATTATTGCGCCAAAAAGAAATCAAGAGAGTTCTCATGATTTTCTTTTGGTACACTAATTATATATGATATAATAAAACAAACTGCGCCACGAAATTTAAATGATGCGATGACAAATCTCAATGTTGGCTCTGGAAATTAAGTAACGCCTTTTGCTATAAACATGTGCGATTTATGAACCTCCATCTCGGATTTCTATAACTTTCTATTATGTTACGACAATTCACTGTACAATTATTATGGATGAGGTCGTACTGACTAAATATTATCTATTCAGTGAAACTTTAGAATGGCTGAGAGTGATCTGATAGAAGCTGAGCCGATTGCAGATTTGGTCTCGGTGAGTGCTTTAACCACACGTGGTCACCACTACAGTCCAAAGATGGAAGCCCAAGAAGACCACAGGGATCTCATAACGGTTAATACTTGGCCTACCAGCTGAGCTAATACGGAGCCATTTAACTTGTCCGAATGAAGTCTTCGGTTATGCGCTTAATATTAATGATAATAGTTAGGTGAGAATAGTGTAGTTTGATAGATGTTATCTTTAGCGCACATAAGGTGATTGGAAAGGATGAATGAAATCAGACTGACTTAAGAAGTCAACAAAATGAATGTGTATAATGGAAAGGTTGGTAATACGCCCTAGAAGATCTTGTACAAAGTAAAAAAAATTTCAAAGGTCTACCCGTGACCATTTGACCAAAAAAACGTCGAAAAAAAACACGTTTTTTTTTTGTATGGGGACCCTCTTTTACTTTTAAATTTATTTTATTTTTATTCTTTGTTATAATAGTGGCCATAGTAATACATACTTTACGAAAATTTCTAGTCTCTGCCTAGTACGGTTCAAAAGATACAGTCCTGTGACAGACGGTGAGACAAACAGCGAAGCCTTAGTAATAGGGTCCCGATAACACCTTTTGAGTACAGAACCCTAAAAAAACAGAACACCAAAAATAGTTAAACGAGCACCCAAATTCGACGTGCTTGACTCAAAATTTGATGAATATCATGAAGCCAGAGAGGTTTGTAAAGATCTTACTAATCATCTATTTTTAGAAAATCTATATTTAATGAATTATAAAAACAATGTTATAACAATGACGAACGATATTTACTATTGCTTCCATGTCGATACGTATACTCCATTTTATAATTTTGGTTCACGCATTATTTCAAATTTCACATATTACGATCATTTTTCTACGAAAAACAATGTGTGAGTAAAACTTTTTTAATGAAATTAAATACGGCCTTTTATCTAATTTAAGAATTACATAATTTCTTCTAAATAGATTTTTAATCGTATTTAAAAAAATAAATGTTGCCTTATTGAAAAAAAAAGAGATGTCCTGTCTTTAAAAATATGAAAGAAAGTATCATAGACGTGTTTGGAATAGACCCTGACGTTTCAAACATTCTCAAATAAAAGCCAATAGACTTTTTTTCATTATTAGCTATTTGCCGCAGCTTTGTTCTCATAGATTTTGAACAAATTAACTCAGCTTTTATATCGATGCTATTCTAGTTTTCTTATCAAACGGCGCTCGTGATGAGTGGGCTGAGGAGTACATAGTGGTAATGTAATGGATCGATATACATTGCCAAACTTACAATAAATCTATTATCAAATCTGTGTATTTTATTAGAGCACAAGCTATTTTCTTTGCAAATTTCATTAAAATCCGTTCAGCGATGTCTTAATTATAAACAGATTTTAAAACAAAATGCGCCTCCATGCACGAAGCAAGTTACGATCTTACCTATATCGATAATTATTTTAATCGTTCTACGATAAGCCACCTCTTTGACGATCCAGCTAAATAAAATGCAAGTTTAATTTGCATTAGCAAAAAAAAAAATCATTACTAATAAACAAGGGTAGTGTTTACACTATTTCTAAATGTAGAAAATATGGATATTGGTCTGTACGAAGTTAATGAACTTCAACACTGTTTGGCGAACACCACGAAAGTTGGTATATAAATGCAGTTTTCATGAAGAACGTTTTTATGCTATCTATTTTAGATTAGTGTACGACTTCATTCGCGTATTGAACCGAACTACTGCACTATTTTTATAAATTCTTTCATTAATACAAAGCTTCACTATCCATAAGTAATATAGTCCGTATTAAATTTTGACATTAGCATTTGCCTGGCTTCGACCGGAACCGTGACATACAACCGTATCATAATTTTAAAGCGAGACAGAGCTAAATCTGGAGTCGAGGTCGGAACCGGAATTGAGAAGGGACTAGCGTCGAAAACGGGAACGGGGTGACGATGACGACGAAAAAACAATGGAACACATTCTGTGTGCAAGCTGGCGAAGACGCGGGCGGCCGAATGTGATATGTAATACTAAAGTTATTATTAGTGTACGATATTTACGAAAAATGTTTCTAAAAAAAAAGAAACAGCACATTATAAATTTAAATATTTTTATATCCCGTTTGTTAGCGAAACCGACGCAAATTACATTTGCATTTTTATAAGATATTTGTTTACAATATCTATGTGAATCATGAACCATTATAAATCCACTGGGAATCGGATATACAATATTTATCAACGCCATATTATATGTATCTGTCACAGCAACATGTTAATTACATTGTTATGCAGAGAGAAGACAACGCAATACAATTCTAGAGTTAGGTAGGTACTTACACAATCTACATATATATATATATGTGTATACACAACTCGTATATGTTTCTATTCTAATGCAGCAATCGAGTGTAGAAGCTTAAAAAAAAAGCTTGTATAGTAATTATACAAACTAGAATTATTCTAGTTTGTATAATTACAAGAATGGAAAAGGACTAAATTGATAATAGATGTATTTAATTATTTCCGAGGGTATGACAGAAACTTCGTTTATTTCGGATGCTATACGTGTACTTATCATTCATATGGGCCTTAATAAGTACCTAATACTGTACAAACATTTGGAATGGTACGTGGAATCGATAAAGATATTTATGGTTCTAGGCTATCTTTTTTTTTGTCGTTTTCAAATATCTATATTGATTGAAAAATGTAAATTTTGTAATACTCTACGTTATAATATATTGCATGCCAGTTTAAGCTTACAATTGGTTAATCGATATGATACTGAGTCGATAATTAGCTATTTATCGATGATTTGTTTATTCATTACGTGAAAGAAGCTGCGAATAAAAGACAAACGTGCGACTCGACGCATAACATGTTATGGATCGTTTTGGCATATACGTGTCTATACATTATAATCTATGGAAAAGTTTGTTGTCACGTTCTTTTTTTAGAACGCATTTATAACTTGATCTCTAGGTGTGTATGAATATATTGAAGTGTAGTAATTAAGATTCCATTCACTATTTAGAGTATAAATTATGAATTGAGTTTGCCAACAAAGTTTACAACAAAAAAAAATATTGAAGTAAAATGACACTATCCAGTCGATCTTATGATATAATTTGGCAATAATTGCATAATTACATTATGTGCATCTGTAAAATTAGTGCATAAAAAAAAATAATTAAATGCTTTCTTGTAAAGCGTTCAGTTTTCTATAAAAATATATGATAAACGTTTTCGTATTACGTGTCACTAGCTAGTTATAAGATCAAGAAGAAGCAAAAAAATTTTTTCATTCATTTCTTACCCAAAATCAAAAAATATGATGCGAGGTATCTTAATATTTGATATAAGAGCTCATGTTTTAAAAAGTTTATTTTTTTAAATTTATTTGATTTTTTTTTAATTATCTAATGCATCCTTAACCCGCTAGGAAGAAGATCTCAAAAGATCAGCTGGCTCAGACTGGTACTCCATAGCACAGGACGACAGAAATGGGCATCTTTGGAGGAGGCCTTTACTCAAACCGGGATTCTTGTTGACCAATAACTGTTATTTTTTATTATATTTTATTACGTACCCATTGTAAAACAGGAAATAAAACGGGCTTATTATTATTATTTTATTATTAATGCACAACTCCTACAATATGCAGTAAGTAAATATACAGCACCGCGTCACTTGTCTCCGCAGTAGAACATAGTACACTAATCCCTATTATTACTTTTTAAAGTTTGGTTCATAAAATAAAACATTAACAATTTAGTATGAAAAATAAATTAAGCAGCCTGTATCATCAATACCACCTGATTGTACGCGTGCTTTGGCAACAACGCGTAACTAAATCATATCCGTGTGAGTGATCTTTGATGTCAAGTCACAACGAAAATGCAATTTAGGTGCAAAATTCATGTTATTTACGTATCGTATCGCACTGAATGTCCATACGTTCGTCGATTTTCGTAAACGAAATGCACATGCACCCCCTCCGTTGTTTTCGCATGCACAGATTTCAGAAAGAAGTTAGCGATAACGAGAGAACACCGCACAAAGTGGAAAAATTATTTAGTAGAAAAATTAAGTTATGTTTATTTGTTACCTTTGTTATGCTTATTGTAATTGTGCCATTGTGCTATTGTGCCACTTTATATCGTATGATTATAGCGTAAAATCATACATTGTAACGGAAAAAAGTGATACGGTACTGTTCATTTACATGCTGTGTATATACACACGTCTCTCGACTAGTCTCAACGTAATAAATTATTTATTAAAACAGGACATTAACATGTCACGTCCTAAATAAACAAACAAGATTTATTGCAATCTAGGACATTATATCCAATCAAAGTGCGGTCAAAATGTAAACAACGTGTTGTTTACGTTTTAAAGACAAAAAATGTGGGGTGGTATTCTCGAAATTTTTTAGGAGATAATTATTTAGCTCATAAACGTAATTCGCAACAATATTATGTTTGTTCTGATTTTGATGATGTAATGTGGAGGCGGCCGTATAAGCTTGTTTTTATTTGTATCATTAACACCTCACTTCTTAGCCACATCTGCTCACAATCTTGTTATTTTTAATTGATGGGCTTGCACCTTAAACTCTAAACGGCGACTCAAAAAAATCTTGTTACTTTAAACTGATGGACTTGGACCTTAGACCCTGAACGTCGACCCGACACGGGTTGGGGCTGCTGACGACCGCCGTCCCCTATTCATCGACAATGTCCAGGAACGACGGATTCACGTTCGCTTCGAGGAATGAAGCGAATTATTCCATTGATCTAAGTTAAAAACTCATTCGGACATTCGCTCATCGTTGTCAGCATCCGAATCTGGTATCTTCTAAATCGAAAGAAATGAAAAAGTTTACACCAAATTGTTTTATAATATGTTAATTGTGCATATATTTAGATCACTCACTAAACTATATTTACGCTCAATGTCTTAAGATCGTAATTGATGAAATATTTACTTCGATTTTTGCGCACATGTCAACGTATCACCAGATCCACAGCTATTCCTAAAATACTTTCCTTATAACAAAAATGGTTCTTTTATCCATAAATCAAACTGGATGTTGGAATTTATTTTTGAGTCGAATATATAAAAGAAAACGAAGACGTATATGATAAAACATTTAAAATTAACATGATTCAAAATTTAATGATCGATATAACGATATATTATAATCATATGCAAATTAAATTTAAATGGTTCAATAACCCGCGTTTTGACAACCATCAGCTATAAGCTCGATGTGAGACATTAATTTGTAGCATTTAGTTAATAGAACGCTGCATATGTAGTTTGGTGATTTGGTACAAAAAATGCTAATTAAATTTTAAGTGACCTTTAAATGAATTGTTTGATTAATTATTTTTATAATCATGACATTGAAAAATTATTAAACATTCCAATTGACACGACGCTTCAGCTTAGAATAGTTACACAAGTCATTTTAGGGTTCCGTATACTTAATAAATAAATAAATAAATTGCAATAAAACATTGCAAAAAGCAGGTTTCTCAGTCATATTAAACAACATAAAAAAACCTGTTAGGGTTTTAAGTCTACGTACCATGTATATAATACAAAACTTCTCTTGACAGTATACCAGAATATTTATAAAGGAGTTTTTATATCAACATATAAATACGAAATTTATCATAGCTGCTTATTACATTAATGTCGTATTCAAATCAAATACCTACAAGTCGAACTAGTTTGAAATTATTCCCATTGATCTATTTTGTTTGATCTTTTTTATATATCTATGATTATTCCGTAATATAAGTTATCGCATTAGTTCTCTGTGAAATTAAACAACTTTTTATACACATTTTAAGACACAATACACTCTCACGACTATTTTGCTTTTTCCATGAGAACGTAAAGAGTTAAAGACCTACGATTTTTGTATAGGTTTTGCTGTGAACTACGTATAAGACTGTTTTCCGCATTATCTTTTCAAAGTTTCAGTGATAAGGGAGAATGCTCGATTTTCGTATATCTTCTTTAATACACTTTACATTATGCATTACATTACAAAATTACAAAAAAGAGTTTTTGTGGGTACCTACTTTTACAGATAAGCGAATTTTAAGGGGCTCATCTTGTAACGACTTAATTAAGAAATGAAAGTTTTAATTATATCATATCAATTAAGTTAAACTCTACTTGTACTTGGGTACTGAATTTCATTATGTTTAAATAAAAAGCTTTAAAACTAAAATACCTTCAAATAAGGAAAACTATCGTTTCCCCGTGGAGACGATTTTTTTAAAATTCATGATATAAATAATGATAAAAACTGATACATGTTTCGTTAGTCAAAAATAACTTTTGATTAAAGCTAAACATTAGTTAATTTACTTATGAATTCACCTGAAGTAGTCATGTTAAAATTCTCCATTTTCTTTAATTTATTGATTAATGTATAAAAGCGACACGAATGTCATATCACTTCCCTATCGCCTATAAATACATAGAAATCTATAACGTAGCAGATAGTAAGCAACTTTGCTGTTCTCACTTGCAAACTGTGGGATTAAGTTAGCTTAATGAAGCTTTTACTTCGATCAACTCACCAATCGGTTAGTAGTGGCAGTGTTACCATCGTCGGTTACTGTATCTGGGTCCAACAACTTACTCATCTCGTAAATTTTTACATAAAAAATATTATATATTTTTTAGATATAATTACACAACATTATTAAGTTTGCTTACTTATTAATTGATAATACTAATTTTGTCATAAAGTATATCCATTTTCTGATTTTAGCTATATAGGTACATCGAAAATATCACTTTTCTAGATTTACACCGATAAGAAAGCGATAGTACATAGATTTAATTTAATATTCAATTTCAAAATATTTTTATTTCATAGGTTGTAAAATAACGTCATAATTTTTTGATAATATTAAATCATTTTATTAATATAGATCTACAGATATAGTTTGCTCACTTGTTAAATGAATCCTTTCTTACAGAACTCATTATGCCTAAACCAAAGAGAAACTTACAAAGTAAAGCAGAAATGTTAGAAAAAGACAGCGTAAAAATGAAAGAGAACGTTACGATAGAATAAAATATAGTGCGACAAGATTAACCGCTGATAAAGAAAAAAATAAACAAAGATACTTATAAAGAAGAGCTACGGGATTATTGTTATCTTACACGGAGTCGAAAAAAATACTATTAAGGTAATATTTATATTAATTAAGATTGAATATATTGTAATGAATACTTGACCACTACTTTTATGCTTGTATGCTATAATATACTGCTCATACCAATAATCAACAAACAAATGGGAATCACTTAATTGTCCTATTTTATTGCACCGTGTATAGAAGTACCCTTTTATTTTCCATTACAAACCTGTCATTTGACACGTGACATGATCCACTTGACTACTGTTCTATTTTTTTTTATTTAATAATTGCCCCCCAAAATCAGAGTTCGTTGTTTACTTTGTATGTTCATGATTGCGTCGCCTAACTGTACGTAGATACATTCATATCAAAAGCAACTTTTTTGTCAGGTAGATAGATTCGTTTTTCATAGCGATGAAAATATCTTTCTTGCCTCTTTTTTATATATTATCATTCTTATTAAATTGGAATGGTATTACGCTCGAGGACCCCTAGATTTTTTTTTAAAGTCAGTTAAATAAATATACCTTTATTAGCAAAAATAATTATATTTAAATTTAACTAATTTTTTCGTTTAACTAAAAGTATATACCTTTTTTACTTTACTTTATAACAAAAATAGACAAATCCTTTTGAAATGTTTCGTTCTTGCTCTGAATTACAAAAAAGTTACGAAACGTTTTAAAATGATTTATAAATATAAGATACAAGAATACCTGCCTACATCATCCATCCATTTTGTCTTTTCTAATTATTGTACTAAGTACACAATGTACTTTTACATTATAATACTTAAAACTCCGACGCACGACTGGAGTTTACTTCTCAATTGCGATTGTCTTTGAATATGCAATATAGTTCAGGCAACAAGTTGAAAAACATGAAAAATAGAGATAAAGCTCCTAAAAATATGAGCAATAGCTCATTGGATTCGGAATGACCTCTAGAAAAACGCAGTGTGAGGATTTTACTCCACGTAAAAACTTGCAATTGTTATTAACAAAATAAGACAAAAAAAAGGTATTTAATTATTTGTTCATAACTCAAAACTATTAATACTTACGATATTTTAAAAAAAGGTCCTAAAAGAGGAGGAAATTTCCGAAAAAAAAGTACCAGCTCCAGGAACTCTACCTCTATTATTAATAATTTTATTTAACGCTGAAAATAGATCTCTGCGCAGCCATTACGGCATGGGTGCTCCGCCGCTAAAGACAGCGTACCACATAATTCTTTTTAGTACCAAATATGATTTTAAAAATTTGAATAAATTATCCTATCATCCAGATACTCGAAAGCATATATGCCCGTTGGAAAAAAAAAATTAAATTAATTTTTCAAAAAGTTATGCAATTGGTAATTAGCAATTTTTTCCAATCTCGGTTTTCATAAATGACGACATAAAAGTTTAAATAACAAATCTAAAAATTTTTGACTCTGTGGAACCTTTCTTATACATATACTTAACAAGATTACGCGATCAAAGTTTATAAAAGTTAATTATCTTATTTATAATATTTTTTTTAAAGTTAATAAAAAATGAAAAGTCCAAGAAATGTTATTAATTTTTTTAAACAAATATTATTTTATTGCTGTTTTTGCATCTAACAATAGCATTAAGTAATGTCGAAAAAAAATTTTTACATTTATTAAGAAATTGTTTATGAACAAATAGACAAGTTTAGTATTAAAAATACATTTTTTTACCATTTTGTTGCCTCAGCAAATTAAAGATTAAAAAAAATTATTAAATATTTTTTTTAAATCTTTTTTATTATTAAAAAAAAATATTAAATAGTTGTTTTATTGTTCATAATCGTTTTTTTTATATTTCTATTGCTTAAATAATTAGTTAAGGAATGATTTTCTCTTTAAAAATCGTAATTAGTATTTCTCCACAGGTTAATACAAAAAAAAAATTATCAATAATTTAATTGTTTGTTAACTTAACAATTTGTTATAAGCAAATTCTAACTACCATTATATTTTTTTCTAGAGTTAAAAAAATAACAAAAACAGCAATATATATCAAAATACTAGGAAAATGTTTCCTATTTTTTATAATGCTTGTAAATTTTACACAATACAAAAGTTGAACCGGACACTTGATTTGTCAAGTAAAAAATTAATATAACTTATAAACTATTAGAGATACGATAATGGATATTCAAATCGTTTTTATAAAGCATTTATTAATCTTCAAAATAAGCTGACAGTCAGTAGGTATGCGACCAACGCGGCGTCACTGTCACACAAAAAGTAGCATTCTCATAAGCTCACGCAGTCAGCGCCGCGCGCACATACGAGTTGAAAGTATGTATAATATATATACTTCAACTTAATTTGTGCGAGCTTTCGCTACAAATCGAGTATAAATTCTATACTTGATTTGTAGCGAAAGTAATAGTCGCCCAATTGGTGGGTAGCTTTTTTCTTCATAAGTATGAGAATTTCAACAGAATTACAAAAAAAAAACTGCTGTATATTTACAAAAAATATTTTATTTTATGTACATTCATTTCCTAAAGGAAAATAAAATAATAATACATTTATAAAGATATAATTTGTATTTAATAAGCTAAAATAATTTTAATAAAAAAAAAATAATAATTCATCAATGAATAAAGATCGTCATGGAAGTTAGACATTCGTCTTTATCATATAGATGTTCACTCATAACAATCTCCGTAATTCTCATCTCTGTGATACTTGAACAATGATCAAGAATTCATTTTCTTCCAATCAACACATACTTATTAAGATTAACATATTAATATCTAAGTACGTACAAGAACAATGTGAATCTCACTAACAGTATTATTAATGGTCCCGACAGCGTCACAAGTAAGTCAAAGCAAAAATCTTAAGTAACTTTTAGCTTCTGCCTTAACTTTTAACTTTACATGGAGAGATACTAGTGCAGTAAGATTCAACTGGTTTGAAATACTCTCAATTGATTTTCTTGAGTGAGTATTGAGTAAAATTAGTCCAGAAAATGAGAAATTTAGCCCTGTAATTTGGGTATGTATTAATATTATTTTTTCATTACAAGAGTTGAAGGCAATACCGATCAACCTTCATTTGTAAATTGTACTATAATTTAATACATAGTTCTTTTTTTAGTATTTCTGAAAATTCAGAACTTACAAGTTACTAGATTTTTTAAGCAAAGAAATGTCTATCTTTAACTTTGTCACTGCCTTGGATCTGCAACTCGTATGGCTTTGCAAAGGGAGAAACATAACGAGGGTATCGGAATAAAATTTTTATCCCATTTTCAGTTTACATTCATGCTATTTAAAATTTTTAAAATTTATTAAAACACATTCTTTCAAGACTTCCTCTTGTTACTTTACCCAATATCTATAATAAGGAGATAATTATACAATAAGACATTTTTTGGTATAAAACAAAAAGTGACAAGATATTATTTTATGATGTTTTTTTTGTATATTCTGTTACATATTATCATCAATTATGTTTCATATTCAAAATATTTGCTTAAACTTCCTAATCATCGAAATAATAAAAAAGTATCAATATTATTAAGTATACATAATTGTAAAAATTGCAACAAAAGGTTTTGATAATTTTTTTTGTGATATCAGTGGTTACTGATATTATTAAATATGAAAAAAGTTCATATCATTTTTATTATTCTCCTTTCACGCCCGTAAAGTCAATTTTGGCCTATGCGCAATTCCTCCCCAAAACGAGATATAATATAGCTGTCCACTAAAAACGCATAATTGAAGTATTTCAGGCTTTAGAATGTCTGGACTAATTCTATTCACTTACTTGTGTGTCAGGATCCTGCATTTATTAATATATCATTAAAATTTTGACATTCCAATGTCATCAGTGTTTTTTGTGATCACAGATAATGCAATGATTTGAAAGTGCGCATAGTTATGACAACGCTCTTCAGTTTTAGAAACTTCTTGGGCAATATATTAGAAGATAAGAAAAATTCAAGCGAAACTCAATGTATGTGTTATATTTGAGCATCATCGTTAGCTGTTATTATTGCTTCATCACATCTCTTAATTAAAATCGGCATGTTTTTCAACTTCCCACTAAGAAAATTCAAAAAGTTCGGTAAGTTATTTTTTATGCAATGTCACAAAAATGCCGGCGCTTAACTTTATACTTAATAACTATTCACAGGAATCAATAATTGCACAATGAATATATTATTATGAACATAGATGAAATCTATATACGGTCTATAAAGAATTTATTACAGAAGCAAGATTCAAATTTAAAATAAGGTATTTCATTAGGAAAAAATTTAATAACTAAAACAACCAATCTAAAATAAAGAAAATTTTTTAAATATACACTCAATACTCTTTTTATATTTACATAACTTTGTCAATATACAGGGCTATAATCTGTCTGACAAGTTCAGAATTGTGAAACCTTGACGAAATTTCTAAAAATAGGTGCGATAGCTCATTGGATTCGGAATAACGTCTAGAAAAATGTATTTTAAGGAAAATACTGCACATAAAAAGTCGAAAGTCGTTAATAAATTAAGATGAAAAAAAAAAGAATATGTTATTTGCCTATAATTTAAAAACTATCAATATTTAGGAAATCCAAACAAAAACGATTGTTAAAGAGGAGGAAATTTTCTAAAAGATGTCCGAATTCCCGAAACTCTATCTCTATTATTTATAATTTTCATTTAGGGCTAAAATAGGATTCCGCGCAGCCAATTTTGCGTGGGCGCGCCGCCGCTCATGAGTTTCATACCACTTTTTTTTTATAGTTTTATATATCATCATTAAAGCCTGGAAAAAATTATGATGTCATCAGGGCACTACAAAGAAAACAGCTCCATTGGACAAAAACTTTTATCTCACTTTTTCCAAAAGTTATGCAATTTTCAACTAATTTTTCACGGCTTCCATTTTTACAAAAGACGGTAAAAAATTGGCCTACAATTTTTTGCATCTTGGAGCCCTTCTTATATACATATTTAATAAGATAACGCGATACAAGTTTTTTAACTTGTATGTTTTGTTTGTTATAGTTTTAAAGTTTTAATATCTAAAAAATATTAATTTTTTATATAAAATATTTTATTATTCCTGTTTTTGTATATAACACTAAGTAACTCAGAAAAAAATTTTTACGTAATTTATTGACAAATAGTTTGTTTATAAACAAATGAACTAGTTTATATTATAAAAAAATTCTAACACTCATTATATTTATTTCACAAACTAAAAAAAATACCAAATCAACAATATGTTACAAAATATATATTTTTTCTGTATTATTTATAGCACTCTCCAGTATTCTACAAAACCAAAGTCACAGCGGCCACATTTGTTAAATTAAAAAAATCCAGTAAAACTCTAAAATTTGATTTAAAAATTCATTTATTTTTAAATAACCAATAGCATTGCAGCTAATATAACTTATTTTAAAATATAGAAAGTAAAATTGTAGTAAAATATGAGTAAACAATGCAATAAAAAAAAGAAAATATATACAAAGGATCATGAGTTAAATGAATAATAATTAAAATAAGTTTATAATTAAAACTATAAGGATACAACGAAATTATTATTGGTCAGATATTTTATCACTGAACAAAATTTTCTTGAAGGTCCATAACTGTATTTATTAACAAGTTATAAGTCATAAAAAATATAAAAATGTTAAAAATCTTCAATTTTTATATACAAATACGAATAACTGCAGACCAACGATAGCTTCAAATTTGATCTTGAATCCATTTTACAAAGTAAATAATTCTCTATAAAATCCACATGAATATTCATTGTTTTATCTCTAATAGTTTAAAAGTTATATCGGTTTGCAACTTAACAAATTAAGGGGCTACTGTAACTTCAGTATTATGTAATAATATTAGTGTTATGAAAAATAGACAAAACTTTTTTTAACTATTTTGTAATAAATGTTTGACTTTGTATTCTTTTTTTAGTTCTCAAAAACAAAATAAGGTTCCTCAGATTTTTTAAAAACTGATTGTTAACTTAATAAACAATCAAATTATTCTAGAAAAAATAAGTTCTTAACATTACTTAAACAATGAAAATATGAAATAAAGGATATATTTTTTAACTTTTTTAAATCATTACTTCACAATGACAACCAAATAGTAAAACGATTTTTCTAAATTATTAAACTAGTCTACTTGATTATAAATAATTTATCAATAAAATACATTAAAAAAATCTAATGTTACTTAATGTCATTGCTATATGCAAAAACAGCAATTACAAAACATTTCATAAAAAAAACTAACAACCTTTTTTTAACTTTGTTAACTTTAAAAAATTATAAAAAACAATGTACAAGTTTAAAAAACTTTTATCGCTTGATCTTATTAAGTTTGTATATAAGGAGGGCTCCAAGATAAAAAAATTATAGGTCAATTATTTAAATTTTCATATTACTTTCTGTAAAAATGAAAGCCTGTTTTTTTGAGAAATAGAGATAAAAGTTTTTATCCAACAGGGCTGCATTCCTTGAAGTGTCCTGATGACACCATAATTTTTCCAAATTTTAATATTGATATTTAAAACTATAAAAAAATATATTTGTTATACTCTTTTTAGCAGCGGCGCACCCATGCCGAGCTGGCCACGCGGAGATCTATTTTCATCGCTAGATAAACATCATAAATAATATAAATATTTCCGGGTGTTGCAACTTTTTTTAAGAAATATCCTCTTTTTTAAAAATCCTATTTTTTAATTTCTTAAATATTGATAATTTTTGAATTACATGCAAAAAAACTAAAATCTTTCTTTCATCTTCATTTCTTAATAACCCTTGCAATTTCTTATCTGCAGTAGATTCCTTAAAATACATTTTCTAGATGTCATTCTGAAACTATCCCAAATATTTTTAGGAACTTTTTTACGTTTTTAACTTGTCAAATAGTCTACTATGGAATTTTAAAGGGAATATTTTAAAAACAATAAAATGTCTGTCTTCTATTGTTCATGGCCATTGAGTAACCTGTTTTATAATATAAACTAATATAGACATTCACTTTAACATTCATTCATCTCATGACCATACGATTCAGTCTTGAGTTTATGATGCCCTCCTCTTGAGCGTCACTTTTCCGCGCGCCAATTGTGATGTGTATATTCGTACTTTCTCCATGTTTACTTTCTTAACCCAGATCTGTAAAAATAGAAGGATAAATATAAAAAAGGCTAAAACAACTTAGTGTAAAAAATAAATGAAATTGAAATTGTAACATGTAGCACGAATTTCTTATGATTTTTGCCAAGGGGTCATGAAGAACATATGTCACGAATTATCATGCTATATTACAATTTTTTTTATCAATTTTTATGGCTTAGCAAATGTGCCAAGCAATTTTTGTCTTTCACATCAATTGTATGAAGAATGTTAGAAAGTGCAGTTGCAACAGAACAGTTGACTAATATTTTAAGCCCACAGGTAGAAAAATCGACAGCGCAATAGCTTCCACATCTATTGAATTAGACATATGTGTGTACAATGTGAGACAAAAAGTTGCCGGCCAACCAGTGGCAGGCCAAAGTTATTGACAGCAACAAAATTCATGCAAATGTATTATATTGCATGGAATTTGTTGCTGCAATTTTCTTTTAGATTTAAATTTTCCAAATATTGATTAAGATCTTTTTAAGGTCAGTCTCTCACTTCATAATGGATGCACCCAAACTTGCGTCTTTTATTATTTTTTTCAGTTATTAAATATGCATACAGATCACAGCCATCTGTTGATTGTGTTTAAATAATGCAGCAAATTTTACAAAAAAGTTGTGACGCTGTTGCTCCCTGTGACAGAGATAAAAAATTGCTTGTGTGCAACTCTTGTAACTGCATGCTAAATACGCACAAAATCTTGATTCACAATTAATCGTTATGATGCTATATATAAAAATATATTATATATTTATATCTCTTTAGAAAATGCTTTTAGCTCTTATGAGTACCAAATAATAAAAAAATATCCGATTTGTTTATTAAAAATGAACAAATTAATGGAGTAAGGTTAAGTAAGGTTATTCAAAAAGTAGAATTTAATTTCTTGCATGATATATTTTTTGTAAATGATGTATGTACAAGTACAATGAGCTCTTCATTATGATGATTGTTTGTTCTGCATCAACTTAGCAATCTAGATTTTATCACGTAGTGACCCTTCATATACCTGTTGATTTGATACTGTGAAAATATATTTATTGTTATGATTTTTAGCTGTAGCATAATAGTTTGCAATACTGAAATACTGGTGTCTTGTAAATATAGATGATTTCGCTTTTTTTTTTAGTACAAAAATACTATGATTTTTTGAGATACCATACATTGCTCATACATTAATCCAGTTGATTTAAACTGATTGACAGCTGAGAAGTTAGTCATACGTCGCGTCGCAGTAGCAATATTTAGGTATCAGCGGCGCATTGCAGCGATAACGAGTTGACTGTACCTGCGCGGAGCCGCGCTCGCAGCTCACTTCACAGCCGCCAATTTATTTGAATCAAACTGTCATCTCCTCTAAACACACATTTAATGTCGTTTTTATCACCCCACTACTGAAGCACACCCTCACACACAGTTTTACTAAAGCTACTACGAACCAGCACTATCTTCATGTAGTTACAAGTACAAGACTAGAATTTGCAATGTTTCATTAAAAAACATGTCTTACGCCATTATTTTAAAAGATTGTCTAAAATATTTCTTTTCAAAAAACCTAGATAAAAAATTTTTTCTGTTAATATTTTCCTTAAATTATTGCATATTAAATATACCAATATATAATATTATTGATCTTACTAACCGTTTCATCAGTAATTGAATGTATGTGTCCAGCAAACCGAGACAAGTCCCTCCCTTCAACATAGACGCTCTGTCCACGATGGAACCATCTCCTCTCATACAACAGTTTCCCATCCTCTACTCTCGTTTCTGTTGCATCCATGCTGTCTCGAACTGGAGAATCATCTGTTCACAATACACATCATTATTAACATACACTTTCATCTCATATCAAACTTAGTATTTCCTTAAGTCAGATATCGCCGCTCAGCAAACAATACTGTTCATATTGAAAACTAGCGATTATTACATTTGAATGAGATTGACCTTCATATTATTGCACGTGCAATTACCTATCACATTCCAAATATTTCAACCAATCGATGGCCAGTGGTATTTATAAAGTTATAACACCATACAAGACTGGTTTTCCAAACTGCACAAGTTATCATTCTGTAATAATGTAGTTGAAAGTTCTTTTGAACATCTAAATTATTAATATTTTTGTGAGTTTTGTTGCTATAAGTAAATATACAGGTTCAAGGAATATTAAGAAATAAGGTTATTAACAGCAGTACAATATTTCTTGAGTTACATGTATTGATTATTAAAAAATAGAATGAATTTGTCAAAACCAACTGAGGTAGTATTAACAATAACTAGCTTTTACCCCTGAATTGTTACAAAAGTTATTTCTGTAGAAACTATTTATAAAAATATGCTATAGATGGCAAAGGTGTAGGTTTTTTAAAGTATTTAAATTGAGACAATAAACTAATATCTCAAAAATTACAAGATACAGAACTGATTGTCTTTATGATGAACTATAGACAATGTACAAAGAGCAACAAGAAAGATACAAAAATGACAATTATTCCTTTATTTAATAACATAATTCATCACATCTTAATTTTGCATTAGTAATCAGATATACTTTTTTTTTATTCAATCAATATTAGATCTGATCAATGAAAGGGGATATGAATTAATTATATGTTCAATATGTGTCCATAAGTTCACATTATTCAATTTAACAACTTAGGAATTATGTACTATTGCTTTGATGAATTCAATAGCATATTTAAAACTTCAAATTATATTTCATGCTTAATTAACCATTGAGTCTGAGTCTAACCATTGGTTTTGAGTCTGAAATAATTACCAGTCATTTTGGTTTCCGATGGATGCTATACTCAGAATTACAATGTCCTATTATATTTAATTATAAAAAATTCTGATTACCCAAAATTGTCTAGAGAAAGGACATACATGGAATATGAGTCCACAAGCAGTTTAATTGGATGTAAATTACAAGGTAAGGAAATTTACCTCCTCAAACAATACATAGCTATAACACATACAGCTAAGAGTGATCCTATGTCATATGAAACTTGTTATTTAGAGTACACTTTTTTTACAGACTTTTATGATAGGCTGGTTTAATAAAAGACAAGTTATCCAATAGTGACAGATGTACATATGCCAGAACACAAACTTAATGGTGCAATTTGATAGAAAATGGATTTTACCATAAACTACAGCCCATACTGCATCATTCCACATCAGTTCATTGCATTAAACCAGTAAACTGATTAGCGAAAGTGTATATAATAAATATCTATTCCGAAGTAGAAATATCACTACATAAAATATGCAAGGTGTAAAAAGTGCATTGACATTCAGCTGGCATTTCTTTTATAATAGAGTACCAAAATACTGTATGTACTAAACTCTAAAGATTACATCATTAAAAATTAATTTTGTTAAACTTTGTTAATTATTTTTTAAAGAGCTTCTATAGTCTGTGGTCTAAAAGTGTACAAAACAGGGTTCACTGTTAATAAAGTTATGAAGTTTGTGATAAACTAATGAAAAAGACCAAAATTACAATTCATTCTGGAAAAGTTGTTGTTGGCATTGTAAGTAGATATTTTCCTTAACTGTGTCTAAGACTTTTATTTTAAATTCTTAAACTTCACCAATTTACCTAAAAGATTGTTTCACATTTTTAGGGTTGCGAGCCAAAATGGCAAAAACGGAACCCTTATAGTTTCGTCCTGCCTGTCCATCTGTCTGTCACAGGCATTTCACTCAAATGTATATTGATGACATTCGGAGTGTAGGTGTCTTGTATAAGTCGCTACTTCGTTTCGTAGTTAAATAACAAAAATAAATATTTCTAGGGCACTTCATGCATGTAACAGAAGCTGAAAAAAATTTTTTTCAGCAAATATCAACATGTGACACATACTTCGACAGTCTTTTTAAAAATATTTTAAGGTTTTTAAGAATTTTTCTGACTAGGTTAATAATTTTGGAAATAATTTCTCCGAAAGTTGCAGAAATTGTGTCCTCTGCTCTATTTTTTAAACGGTATATCGAAAAAATATGAGAAAAATAACAAAGGTAACGCTTAATAAGTACATTAAACGAAAATTGTTTTGAACATGACTGAATATACAGTTTCTGAGTTACTCCTGAAAAACTGCGCTTCTCAACAGAAAAAGGTAAATGCCATGAAGATATACTCTTTTGCTGAGGAACTTTAGTTTACACTAGTTTAATAGCAAATAGTCGACATACATACTTGTTTTTCTAGTTATAGGCGACTAAAGTGCTAATAACTATTCTGTGTGGGAAACATGGCAAAAGTGTAACAATGTACTTTTTTCATCTGTAGTGCATTTCTTTGTAATAATGGCTTCGGAACTCTATAATGAGCATGGTCCGACATGCTCTTGGTCAGTTTTTTTTATATTTATGACGATTCTGAGTACTTTTAAATTGTTTTTAACTAGTACTAATAACAATAAAATGCACTATAAGATAATTAAGTGTTTTTTACAAACACATACATGAAAACTATCAAATTATTGCTTTTTAGTAAAAATTTTAAAACACAATATCAAAAAATAAAATTGTATCATCAGCAACAAATGAATGGTCCGATATCCAAAAGTTTTACTCATTTTCTCGTAGCACAGTTACCATTCAATCTTACATGTACCTGTACAGAGAGTAGCATGACATTTGCATAGTGCCACGTAACTACAAAAGCCTCTTAATGTAATATTTGTTTTATATATTATTCCCTTTCGTTGATTCAACACAAGATATTATAATTTTACTCAATTCAGCTCAGTAAAAATAAAACGTTAATATTAAACAAACTGTAAAAATTATTACATTAAATTGTTCTGCCCTTAAGTAGAGTACTACGCCTAACTAGAGCATAAAAACTCTTAAATATAACCAATTTTTTTCAGTCTCCTGTCCTACCTATAGATAGGATCCTCAGAACGTGAAATCAACGCTTAGTACTTACTAGTGTTGTGTTGTTTTTTCGGTTGTGCATTGTTATGCAAGGACAGCACATGGTGACGGTGGCCCGTATTGTTGGCCGGTACGGGCGCAGTTGACGGCGGCGCGTTCCTCGCTATTTCCCTCAAATCGGCTTCGATTTCACGCTCATCCAATAGAAACGTGAGAGTTGTTGTCAGCGGTTTCCGGCGTTTTTCTGGAGCCGGGGCTGGTTCGTTTGCTCTCCTTCTTAATATCCGTTTCATCACCGGCTTCACCTGAATTACAAAAGATTTCCATTTATATGGCGAAAGTCATACTGATAATTTCAAATAACTTTAATTACAAGATTATATAGTTCATCATTCCATATGGATATATACAAACTAGACAATATAATAAATAAAAACGTGTATGTTTGTGTATAAGTAATAGCCATTACCTGTCCACTTTGCTAAACATTAATTGTTTGCAACATTTGTTTCTGATCTTGATACAAACTTATTATCAGTATTTGTATCAAAAACAAATAAAAATTGACTCTTGATGGATGAAATATCCACTAAGTTTGTATGAAACCCTCAAGATGAAAGTTCTATTTGCACTTGTTTGTACATAAAATTTATTAATAACACAGTGCCACCTATCAGATCATAGTACAGCTATAGACTAATCTCCTAAAACTAAAAATATACTGTAAGAATACAATTTCCATTGGATATGTCATTCAAAAGTTATATGAATATTTATCTAATGGACTAATAAAAGAATGATATTATAAAGATATATATATATATATATATATATATATGAATAGTGAAACTACACAAATTCATATTTTTTTATGTTATAGTTATGCATTAATATGTAGAAATACATTTCAGACTTTATTAAATAACTTTGATATTCACGATATACTAATACATAATCTTAGAAGAATGGTAAAATAAAAGAACAAGAATACCTTTAACTTATGTATAGAAATTGCTTTTATAGCCTTCAGTAAGCAATTATTGTAGTTTAAGCAGACATATTGTTCAATTATTTTAATGTATGGAAAAAATAAAGATTACCTTTTTTTATTAAAAAGTAGTTTGTTCTAGAATGTTCGTTTTGTAATAAAATTAGGAAGATATGTTTTTATAAAATTGATAATATAAGCTTTCAAGTTTTATTATAGAAAGCTACACTGTAGGAGTGATAAAACTAAACATAAAGAACAAATCAATTTTTTTATGACAAGAAAAATAAGTTCTCAAAACCTTGTATAATAGTTTTCTAGTTATAAAATTTTGAAGACACTCACATGCATATAATAATGAACGTAAGTTCACTAGGATATTTTTACTTGTTCATTTAGTAAAATTTCAATATTTCCTACATTTCATAGGTTTTCATCTTAACTGACACAATATACCCATAAATATATTGACAATAGGATACCATAATTATGAAAATAATATGTAAATGATATTAGTCACACAAATAGGTTTAATTGAATAATATTAGCGCCTTCATTATAAGTGATTGATCTTGTATGAAATCATTATCTATAACTTTGTACTGTTTTAAAATCATTAAGAAAAAATACATATTAGACTACAAATTAAATGACATAGCTAAAAAATATAAATAATAAAATTGAATACAATATAAAACTCAAAGAATAATATAATTTTATACAAATAAAGAATGAATATATCCACATTGCACGATACTTTAAATAATTTAGGTAAACAAAGGTACAAGTATTACAGCACAAAGAAAGCCAGCTAAGCTCGCTAACTTTGTACTGTAATCTAATTAAATTATTAAAAAAATATAAAATAATTTCATTTTATGATCTTTATAATCTCTTCACCTCCATAGAATCCCCATTGAGTTCCATGCTATGTCTCTCATTTTCGATCATCTTCCTTTTGTCCTCAAAATCATTAAGCAAGTTTTCTCTTAACTCTATCTTCTTTTCTTCAAATTCTTTAGCTGCTGCCTTTTTCTCTGCCAGATACTCTCTCTCGATGATCTCATGCATGTGCTCTCTAAAATCAAATTTCCATTTTATTTTGATTTTGTAATATGAAAATTCTCAATGAAATATACCATTCCATTATTGTTCCTTCTAAAATTAACTCACAAAGATTTTAGATATATAAATAAACTAAAAAGTATAAACAAACAAACACATTAAAAATCTAGGTGTTTCATTCAAAGACAATGGTTACTAAATACCATAGGTGAAAGTACTGGTAAATAGTTTTTAATTTGTGAGCTGTCAAACTTTTATACATACCCATCAATAAAGCATCTAGCTTGTTTATTCTACAGTGGAATCTCAATAACTCGAATGTCAAGGGTAATGCAAAAAATTTCGAGTTTTCGACTTACAAGACAAAAACAATAAATTAAAAGCCCCAAACCCGAACATTCATTTTGGAATTTATTGCTATAATTTCGGGGAATTTCAAGTAAGAAGTTATTATATTTCACCAACTACGACTTACGGAGTCTCCTTTTTGAAATTCGAGTTATAGAGTATAAATATGTATTATCAATACTCCGTAGGGAAATAACATTTTGTTTGAATTATGAAGTCCAAATAATTCGAGATACTGCATATTTAGGGGTTCATCGGAAGGGAATGGGAATTTTTTCGACGTAAAGAGGTTCAAATATTTGAGTTTCCACTGTATTTAGCTCTTTTCTACCTGATTAATCTGTGGTTCGGTTATAATTTTTAATTTATAATGTTACTTCAAACTTTTGATGAATCAATCATAAAATCCTTCTACATTCATGACAAAGTTTGACAGAATTTCCTATACTTTTCAGTAATGATCGGTTTTATATAAAAATTCAACAATTTCGGAATTTATGAATTACAAGATTACATTTAATACCAAAACCGATATACTGGTAATTTTTTTTATAAATCACTACCTGCGACCCGCGGTTTCACCCGTGTGGTCATGGAAAATTGTGATAATGATGATAGAAAGTGTTTTATTTTTTTGTCAATTTTTCAATGTTTTTATATTATTTTGCTATTTGGGATGGAGACAAATCCAACAAATTAAAAATGAAAATCGGTCCAGCTATTCTCCAGTTATAAATGTTCGAACAATTATATTGTGTAATGTATGTACATTGGAACTAAGTATTTTTTACGATGATCTTACTAATATGTATTATAAAAGCTATAGTTTGTAAGGATAGATAAGTACGAAAGTATATGATAATTTTTTTTTTAATAAAAAGTATCCTATGTTACTTTTAATACCTTCAAGAGTATATGTATAAAGTTTCATGATAACCAGTTGAGTAGTTTTGGCGTGAAAGCATAACAAACAAACTTACATTCACATTTATAATATTAGTATGATATCTGCCATATCGGATTTAATATCCCAGTCATCCCATACACACATGTAGAGGTTTAAGATGAAGCTAACGTCACATCATTTGTCTAAATATGATAATAAAGAAAGAAAAATTTTTTTCCACTGACTACACATTATTTTTTACAACCAATTATACTACTTATTATTTTAAATTTTTTACATATCTAGCTAGTGAAAACGGTCTCCACTTAGCATCAGCCGTAACACTTACACACTTTAACAAAGATCTTGCATTGTTTGTTTTTATCTCCAAAGTGGGTGGTGTATCCAGAAATTAATAAAAATTAATTGTCTAATGATATAATTAATAAAATAAATGATTAACAAAATCAATGATGAAATAATAAGTAACTTAAGAGCTACATGGGCACAAACAAAAATACAAATAGACATACATAGACCGCTAAAATCATAACCTTGTATAGTCAGATAAAAATAAAACGATCTCACTTTATTATAACATATATAAAAAAAAAAGAAAATGTTACTATTGAAACACATAAAACAGGTAAAAGATTTTTCTCTGCAATATATGTTGACTATAAAAGAAAAAAAAGTGTGTGTGTATTAGTGTACACACGTAAGAAGTGAAACTTCTTTATGACATCATTTTTCCAAAAATGATTTACTATTTACAACTTCACAGAAATTGGTTGAATAAAGCTAAATTAGATAAAGTTTATGCAAAAGGCTTTTATTATCATAGACATGGATACAAATAATTTTATAAAATTTTTTTCACTAATCACTTAATTGAAATATTATTTTTCATGTCATTACTGAGTTTCAGAAATGGAAATGTTCAGAGTTTCATGTAGGAGACTTGGTAATGGTATATGTACCTAGAAAGGTGATAGGCAAAACTTTCCAATTAATGCGATGTTATAAAGGGCCATATGGAATTGTAGGAAAATTATCGAACGCTACATATAAAATCGAGTCTCTCAATGAAAGAATGTGAGATATAGTTCATGTATGTTGGTTGAAAAGGTTTCAACTTAGATAATAGGAAAATGTAATATATACAAACTGTAAATAGATCTAGGGTGTTGACAGAAAGTATATGTGACAGGTGGCCTTAGTAACAATTATGTTTATGCCGCGATGACATTAATAACATTGAATAGATATGGCGCGTAACGGAAAAATGTTACCCAGAAATAAAGATGGTGCATAACAGATAAAGATGGCGCGTAACAGAAAAACGTTACATTGCTATAAAATTTCTCCCATACGCCGATAAAGAAGTTTCACTTCAATAAAAAGTTGCACTAAATACAATTATGTAAAAATAATAATTAAATGTAAGGATAATCCTAATATACAGAACTTAGAAATTGTAGGAATTTAGTATTTATGTAGTAAATTCAGTCTTCAATCAAAATAGACCTGTATATTCTGTTGAGGCGTAGACACTCATGAAGTTGATGCTCAAGCTGTTTGACACGACGAAGATATTCAGGGTACACTCCATCTTCTAATTGCTGCAATTGTTTTTTCAAAATAGCCATTTTGTCATGATATAATCTGAAATAATTATGAAAAATCTTAGCATATTCAATTTAGAAATTACTAATGTGTGAACCTACTCTAAAGATCTAGGGATTTTTTTAGTTTATATCATCTAAAATATGTATAAATTCAACATTCAAAAATCATTTAGTGTCTTGACAAAAAAAAATAGTTAATTTGAGTTAAACCCAAATCATACAGAATGGATACAAATTTTTTTGGAGTGGTTGTCTTTGCAATTAAAGAGCATGGACAAGATTATAAAACAATTTAAAGTTATATTTGAAGATTAGTGAAATAGTAAGCCAATAAATACAGCATTTCAATTGAAATATACAACATAGGCTGTAAACATAACAATAAAAGTTGAAAAAAAATAAGTACATACTGATCTTTTTCCAGTGGCTCTTCAATGTTTGGTGATTCTGTTTCACTAGCTTCCTCAGTATCTATAAACAAGAAACATGAAAAAGGTGATTAAACATTTTGGCTTCATAATTGCATTTTGAGTAAATTGTCAATTATAATTATAAAATAGAAGCATTATGTAAAATAAATAAGAGTGCAAAAACAATATCTCAAATTTTTGAATAAACCTCCTTTCTATTTTACCTATATGTATACACCTGTTACTATAGGTACCTTATATGGCATCGTAAACAAAGCGTACCTTCATTGCTGTCATCAGCTTGATGTGGCGGGAGTGTCACTTCTTGATCTCTGTATTCCGTGAGGTCGTCGTAGCCGTCGTCCTCGAAATCATACTCATCCTGAGGTCCAGAATAAGGTGATCCTTGGCAAGACATTGTAGAGACGACGCGTAAAAGTTGCATACAGCTAGCTTCGTTCACAACTTAAAAAGAATACACAGTTTTCCAATCACATAAACGTGCACTTGATATGATTGGAATTAGCAAATCATACGTAGATCGGTGGTAATTTAATACCAAATACAATAAAATCGAGAAAAATAAGATTTAGCTCTGATCTAGCTCAACTAACCAAACTACTTGTCAGTTGACAGTCGTCAATCTACGGTCTAATTCCTCAGAATGAATTAATTGAAACGAACGAATGAATAAGCATTCAGACCACAGAACAATTCTAAGAATATATGACATTAAAAATTATTACTGAAACATTTTATGGTGTAATAATATTTAATTACTAGCTTCCGCCTGCGTCTTCACCCGCGTAGACATAGAATAAATTGTTTAATCTTTTATATCGATCAATTACTATCTCACTCATGACCTTGATCGCCATCCTGTACTCGATCCTGCTTTTGGTGCCAATTTGCCGACTTTTGACTGAATCATGATTACGATTCCGATTCATGTTCCGCTCTAGAATCTTATTTTAATAATGCTTCTCATTAAGATTACAATCACGCTATTAATTTTAATTTTAGTCTCGCACTCTATTTGAACCTTAGTTGCATTCTCAATTTTGATGTATTACAGCCTAGAAACTCAATTCTGCTCCCCGTCTTGCTTTCTATTTAAAGTCCGCTACCGACGACGTTACAGTTTGAACAAAACCTGGGCAAATGCTAGTTTAAAAGTAAGGCTGTATTATACCTAGCTACCCATAAGTAAGAATGAAGTTATTTACTTTAAGCACACGATCTTAATGAAACATGAAAAAACAAGAGAAATTTATATGTAAAAATTTTGTAAGGTTTTCTTTTCTATCTTATGATCTAATCTAAAATATAATAATATATTTACAAACACACAATAAAAATAAAAACACTTACCTACTGTATACCTTACTTATTACAGCTACTCTTACATAAGAATAAAGTCATTATTATAAACATAAGGTTTTAGACAAATACAATAAAACCAAACAAAATTAAGTGTTAAGTTTTTTTCTAACTATAATAATCTAAGTTTCAAATAAATGTATTTAGAGGTATACATTCAGAATAGCCTTTATTAATTATTCCATTTAATTAATTTTAATCAAACTATAAAATACCGTAGATAATTAAAGAGATTGATGTATAAGCGTATGTATAGATTAACGTATTTTTTTTTGTCTACTAACCAATTAAAATTAAATTTACATTTAAAGATAATGTATTACGAGATATTAAAATAAATGTTACGATAAGGTTAATACAATGACATCGGTGTAAACGATATTCCAATCAATTAAGTTATTTATGAAATGAAAGTGCACAAATGAATTGGCGAATATTTTTAGGTCTCGTTGATATAAAGACATTGTTTTTAAATTGTTTTTTGAAAAAATATTTAATGTACAGGCATGGCTAGTTTACGATTTTA
Source organism: Eumeta japonica (assembly GCA_005406025.1). Taxonomy (NCBI): domain Eukaryota; kingdom Metazoa; phylum Arthropoda; class Insecta; order Lepidoptera; family Psychidae; genus Eumeta; species Eumeta japonica. Next base: position 29,597 of record BGZK01001795.1, read on the forward strand.
TTATATATACAGATAAACGTTATTATTAAATTCTGTAGATTAATGCGTATATTCAATTTTTAAATGAATAGAGAATAATACACTGAGAAATACCTTATAATATTAACGATAGCTATATGAGTTTTTAAATATAGTGAAAAATTATAAAAATCATTAAAAATGTGAACATTTGCAGTAAACTGTAAACAATAACAACTAGAAACGTAAAATTAAATTATGTTTCTGTAGGATAACATTAGATTCTTGAATTTGATTAAAAGTGGTGGTTGTATATATTTTATTCAATATACAGGAACTTTTGCTGCCCAGATTTCATAATAAAAGCTTCATTATTATTTAATCCTCGCAATATACGTATGAAGAGGTATGTTCAATAAAATGAAAATTAAATCAATAGTACTAACATACAATGCTTTTCCAAAGAAATATTCGGTGTAAGCAATTATTACATAAAGGTAACAAACTTTATTTATGGATATTCCAAAGCAAATTGATTTTCTTTATGCATAAAAAATACAAGGCATCAAAAATCTTTTAATTTTAGCGATACATTATTATACAAATTCACGAAAAAGACATTATCAATGTTTGTCTATTTATAATATAGCAATTTTTATAACCGTGTGTAAGTTTTGTTGCACAGTCCACTACTACTTACCACGCATATAGATCCTACCCTGAAAATGACCATGACCATTGTGTTAAATATAATGTCTCTATTATCATGATATCTCTAATATAAAAAAATCTCCTCATCTGGATTTCCATAAGAACATTATTGAAAAACGCAACTGTACATAAATATAAATATTTTTTTCGTAACTAGTCAAGCTATTATACAATCGTTATCTTGTTTTCTGACTTTTTACACATCTAAGAATTAAAATTTTAATTTCAAAAAGGCATTTTCGTTTTGCCTCATTATTAAATTTCCTTCTGAACATAAAAGTTGAAAATCTTGAACCAACTTTTAACAGTCATGAGGCAGAACTGCACAAAACTATTAAGAAAATTAATTTAATGTTTTTTTTTTTAAATAAAATTTGGAATTTGTAGATATAATCTAGTAAGTAGTAAAAATGTGATTCAATTACAAGTAAATGACCCCATAAAAATATAAGGTAAGTAAAGTATCAGCTCTTATTCAGCGCAATAAAATATTCCTATACATTGCAAACTCATTATGTTCTTTATAAAGTCTATTTTAGATTTGAACATACAGTGCGGCTGTCATTCGGTCATAATATAGACATAGAGTATAGAGTATATATTGGCTATTGTTTTGATGTAATGACGTCACGCGCCCAATGCAGGCGCACAGTGAACGTCATCTTGAATGAGAATTAAATTTGTTTTTTTTATTCAGTACGTCTATTAACGTCTATTTATATGTATACTGTAGACTACAATGTTTAGGCTGATATTTTTTGTTTATAATCGGTGCTTATTAGTTTTCGAAAGACCTGTCTGTAGTTAATTTCTGTGATGTGCATAACGGTATAGTCCAGTTGACGTTAATATATCTGTGATGTAATTTAGTTAGTTTCCTGGGCACGCCACAATGGAAGAGTCTTCCTTCACTATCCCGGCAGACGACAATGGTGACACTGAGCTCGATCCCAGAATTCAGGTCAGTGAGTGACTACATTATATATTGAGTAAATGAATAGTGAGCTATTGGAACAACAAAGATGAGTGTCAATTTCGTAGACTATTTCGCGAGCGAACACAATGGATATGATATACTATATCAAAACATGAAATACGGACTAATAGCTAGTAAAGAATTCTCAGAATATCTTAGAGAGAGGTCGAATATTGAAGAAACTAATTCTAAACTATTAGCAAAGTTAGCTAAACAGGCTAACAGTAATTGTGCACAGGGTACTTTTGCGCCGTTTTGGGGTGTCCTAAAATGCTCAGCAGAAAAACTGTCTAATTTACATCAACACATGTTTCAAAAAGTTAGCGAACTTGTTAAAGATGTAACAAGATATGCTGATGAGCTACACAAAAAACATAAAGCAGTTAAAGATTCAGAATCAAGTACTTTAGAGGTAGTATTATTAATTCAGAATACTAAACAAGCATTGCAGAAAGCGAAAGATGTCTATACATCAAAGACATCTGAACTTGAAAAACTTAGAAAAGATAATGCATCAGCTAAGGACATTGAAAAAGCTGAGATAAAAATAAAAAAGTCGCACGATGATTACCGACAACTAGCAGAGAAGTATAATCTTGTAAAGCAAGATTTTGAAAAGAAAATGACACAAACCTGTAAACATTTTCAAGATGTTGAAGAAGCTCATTTAAAGCAAATGAAACAATTTGTAAATACATATGCGGAGATTATTCAAAATAATCATGATATGATGGGACAAGTTCACAGAGATTTCAAACATCAATGTCTTGAATTGACAGTAGAGAAGCTACTTGAACAATTTTTAGTTGAAAAATATAATGCAATGGAGAAAGCCAATATGGTAGAAATACCTACATCATTACCAAAACCAAGTTCAGCAAATAATTCTATTTCTGAAGCTGATCAAATATCAACAGTTTCAAATGGATCACATAAGCCTGCTCAACTTACTAAAACATCAAAAAAAGATACATCTTTACCTAGTAAGTCCTCCAGAAGAACGACTTCTCTCCTTAATCTTTTTACACCCAGTTTCCAAAGTAAAGATGAACCAAGTGGAAGTATTGATGGTGCAGCTCCATGTTCAGCTCCATCAAGTCCTAGTGGAACTCCAGCTACTCCTGTGGTTCAAGATAAAGATGATAACATGGGTCGCAATACTTTAAGAGAGTCAAAATGGTTTCGAAGTAGACGTACTAAAACCAAAATAAAAAAATTAAAAAAGAAAAAGGATGAAAGATCAGAAAATTCTGCTATGGGTGATAAATCAGATTTAGAAGAAAAAGAAGAGGAAATTATAAATAAAGATGCAGATATAATGAACTCACCAGAGGTTGATGAAGAAGGTTATTGTATTAGACCTAAAGATGAAAAAGGTAGCGCATATTCTTCCTCAGATTCTGATTCAGAAGAAGAAAGGGAACAAAAAATTCACGTTGAAATAAAACCAATTAGTAATGGTGGAGCACCAATGTCTGCTAGTGTTGATGAATTGAGAGCTACCGTAGAAAATTTTTCTTTGTATAAAATTGGCACAAATAGAAGAGGTTCTAATGCAAATACTAGTAAAGCTAGTAGTGATTTATTAGATTTGAACTTCTTCCAGAGTCCTATTGCCAGCAATCCTGTTTCTCCCCATGGAAATGTATCCAATCCATATGCACCCTTACAAACTAATCAGACTCATTTTCTTGAAAGTCCAACTCCAGTGTCTACAGCAGATGTAGGGGATCTGTTCTATGAAGTAGGTGAAATAAATCAATCCACTGTTAGAACATCTACCCCTACTATGTCTACTATTTCACTTCCCAGACCACCTTCTAGACGCTCTGAAGGCGATTTCCGCGCTGCAGGTTCCACTGGTTCTAGGGGTCCTTCACCATTAACTATTGGAATGGCTGACACAATACCTTTAGCTGTAGCTTTTCATGAAATCATTCATTCCTATTTCAAAGGGACAGATGAATCTAAATGTCAAGTGAAAATGTCTGGAGATCTTATGTTGTCTTTTCCCACCGGTATAGTTGGAGTACTAGCTAACAATCCAAATCCAGCAAAACTTTGTTTTAGATTGAAAAATATACACAGACTAGAAAATGTATTGCCGAATAAACAATTGATCAATTTTAACACTATGATGTCAACTCGCGATAACACTGTCGTTGAATTCAACATGCCAGCATTGTCTTCTTTACTTAAACGACAATCGGAGAAAAATCCCACTGCGGCTTATTTCAATGTAGATATACTAAAGTATCAAATTAAACCTAAATATGGTGCAGGTTCTTGTCCATTCCAATTGGTTGCTCATTGGAAATGTGAGGGAGACCATACCGACTTGAAGGTGGATTACAAGTACAATTTACATGCGATGAGTGCCCCTTCTCCTTTACTCAATGTGTCAGTTTGTGTACCTCTTGACAAATCTGTGAAAAATATTATATCAATGCCCAAAGTAATTTGGAATCATGATAATCACCAGGGACTTTGGAGGTTCACCGAACTGTCTCAACATTCGGATGATAGAGGAGTTGGTTCTCTGAGAGCTAGATTTGAACTGAATGATGGACCATCAGAAAAATCTACGATTATGGCTCAATTTAATTGCGAAGGTGCAACACTATCAGGTATAGAGTTTGAGTTAATTGGCAGCGGCTACCGTCTGTCATTAGTGAAAAGACGTTTTGTTTCTGGAAAGTACATTTGTGATAGTGAGTTCCACTGATTGGTCCAAATTCTTATGAATATATCTCAAGTTTATTATGTAAATAATAATTGTATAATCTATATTTCGATGTTCATTAGTTTTCTTACATAACATAAAGCAAGATGTAACTTGTTTAATTTATGTTGTCTATAGGATGTTTCCTGTCGACTAAAAGTTCTTGTTCTTAATCCAGGGATTCAGCTCTATCGTTTATTTTGTAATCATTAACTCATTTTTTATTTTAAATGTGCCATTGTGTAACACATCACAATCTTAACCCAAAGCAATGTTCATAGTTTTATGCATGAATTCAATGATTACTATTTGTGTTCACCTAAACTAACTGAGAATGTAATTTTCAACACTACTCTGCTATTTTTCACATTAATGGTTAGCTATCTGTCTTAAATTAAAGTGATGCCATATAATATCTAAAATCAATTCCAAAGAGAACAATACGCGTCATAATAAAATTGGAGTATATGGCCATAGACAGCAGTTAGACTGCATTTGGAAATCAACAATATAAAAGAAATTGAAAATATGAAACTAATTGCATGTTTCAAATACTCCTATATATTGTTTAAGAGATGTATTGTTTTATTTGACTTAGTTATGTTTTATTATATCTTGATTCTATTACTTTCTACAAAAGTAACATCTAGACATATTATAACTATTTAAACAAGTTCAGTAATTGTTGCATCTATAAAATAATGGAAATGCTAGCTTTAAATCCTTAATTAAAAAAATACACTAAATAATTAATTAATTCTTGTTTATTTTAATTTTAAGATGTATGCAAAGGTATATTTTTTTTATGTGGTGTAAATTATTCAAGTATTACAAGAAGAGCATAAATATTTCGAATTGAAATTTCTTTATACTTACAATGTTTTAATTTAATTAAAAACATTTTTTCAATTAAAAAAAAATCTTAATATGAGGTAGTAATATGCTCAATGATTATATATGTTTACATCATAATTTGCAAGTATATGTAATATCATTTACCTATACCCAAAAATTATCATTTTCTCATGACATTGCTAAAGAAATTCAAATCATGTATATACATCACATAATATACCTATAAGCCATAATAAATTTATTAATGTGTTTTTGTAATAATAAATTATTTTAATACTAGATATATCTTTAATTAGAATCTCATTATGTCAACTGATTAATTTGGTATTATTTGTTTATATTATGGCACTTTTAAATTTTAGCTTATACAAATAAGATTTGATGTGTTCCCAGAGTAATTAAATAGTGTTATATGTTGCAATATCAAGTTATTGTGATATTGTATGTCGAAAGTATGCAATAAATACATTACAATTTAAGCTATTCTTCAGTAAGAACCAACAGATAACAATTTGGTAGATATGGTGAATTTGCATTTAACAAAGATATCTCCAAGGAATTTCATTATTGAGCTTTTTTGTTCTGTGCTTAAGCATATTATATATTATTACTATGTTTCTGAATTGTTAAATTTTTACTTTGTTAATATAATTAGCAAGTTTTGTTTACAATGGAGGCCTAAAATGTTTGATTACTTTTCTGTTTCAAGTACAATATCTATCATTCCAATAAGAGAGATTTTAAATTTACCTAGTTATTTAAGTTTTTATATTATTTTAAATAATTATGTTTTAATATATAGATTTCAGACAAAAAAGAAACTAATCATACATGGCCCCACACACGAATACAGAATAATATTTTTGTATTGTGAAATTTTATCACCTGTAATTCTACTATACTGTAAACTATTTACAATTAAATAAAAGTTAATATAGCATTTTTTGGATATTTCATTTTGATGTACACATTTGATATTTTGAAATAAAAGGAACGGCATACGGCACTATGTTAAGTAAGTAACCGCTTTGAAGTATTCGTAGTGATAGATAACGCTTATCTTAGTGACAGGAAACGATCCTCTTTGTGAGGCTGTTGATTGAGAATGTGTATTTTCTACTCTTTTTTAAATCTGAAAGGAGGTCGTATTTATGTAATCTTGCTTTATGGTTTGGTTACGGTGTGCCGCGGATGTTTCCCGTCGCTAAATGCTCTTTGCTTCTGCCATACATTGAAGTGTGTAATACGACTGTGGAATGCGACTGCTTAAAGTTCTTCAAAAATTTCCAGGTGGAATTGGAGAAGTTGAATGCGGCTACGGACGAGATCAACCGCCTCGAGTTGGAACTTGATGTGAGTGATTTTGTAATTTTATTTTATAAACAGAATTACATTTACATGCATAATAAATGTTTATATAATTTCTATAGTTCTTTTTTAAATATTCAGAGAAGTTCTTAAAAATGTATGTTTTAAATCTTCGTTACTATATTGACCGAAATTTGTGTACTTTATGTGTTTTATAGAGACACCAATTTATTACACAAGGTTTTTTTTAATATTTAAACATCCTTCCTCTGGTTGGATTTTTTGAGATGTGGATGGATCCGTCTACATTATATGTCCCCCCATTTTTCCATACTTCATTTACATATTACTGTACAGAAGTAAACTTGCGGTTTTGATGGCCCTAGGCCGTGTAGGCCACCAATTTCTCAGCTCCATTTAGTATCATTTCGTTATATGAGCCTTGATTAGCCACGCCGAATATCGAGCTGCCTAAGGCCCGGGCCTAGTTGGCCTTAAGGGAAATCTGCCTCTAATAACATATTCAATATTCAGTGAATAATAGTACAAAATGTTATAATATAGATGATTCTTACAGAAGTGTTTACAATAAAACATGGTCAAAATACTTTCATATAAAACATTAAAAAAAACATGGAGTTATAAATTTATCTAAAGAGTATATGATAATTATTTAGTAATTCGTGTATGTAATTTTGTTTTTTTCTCACAATGTCACTTCAGTTTAACCTGACTTATGTTAAAATGAAATGGAGGTGTTAAATTAATAAAATATTATACAGAAAATTGTTTTCATATATAAACACTAATAATAAAAATCGTATTCAACCAGAACAATAGATAAACATACATAATATGGAAGGTCACCTAGTCTGCTTGTCGGTTATCATCTGTGTATACATTGCTATGTAATTAATTATAAATTATATTTGCCACAAAAGAAAAGTTGATTTGTGTAATGTACTTCAATGTAAAGGTACTTTGAAACCCATTTGGGATTGGAATTAAATTGAAGCCATTAAATTTATTAAATCATATATATACAGTTTATGAAACAGTAGTTTCCCAGCTAAATGATCAGCCAAGGGTGACACAACAATTATTAGGGTGTGAAGGACCGAAATAGAATTGATAGGTGTATCTTGGGACAGGCTTTCTATGTCTACAGTTTTCTGGTATAACTAGATGCCCAACGAAGTAGTCAATCTATCATTTAAAAATATGTTTAAAGAAGGCTTATTATCTCTGATATACATTTTGTTTTACTCTTATAACATTTACATTGTATTATTTAAAAATGAAATATTTGAAAAGATGTATTATTTTAAAACGAGTTGAACTTTGGAAAAATCTCTATGTAATAAATATCTGTTAGATACAGATTTTTGTATATATACATACGAATGTATGTATACAAAATATATACAATTTCAATAATCAAGTGTTACAGAATGATGTAAATTTTGAGCGATTTTCCTTATTTGATCTGCCAAACTGTGGTGTTTGTTTCTTGATTGTCATATTTATAAGTATCTTCAAAAATGTAACTCGAGATAGATTTATATCAGGAAACCTGCATGGTTAATTAATAATAGATCCAGGATTTTTTTCCATTTGGAAATTAGTTATTTTGAAGAAAATACATAATTGTCACATTTCAAATGGATGATGGAAAGACTAATTGTTTTTTTCGATCCAAGGATTTAATTTCAGTGAATATGTCTTTTTATAATATAAATGAAGGACCATGATATTTACAATGTAACAAAATATATTTAAATTCACGAATACTCAAGAGTCAAATATTTGTATTAACCTAATTACAGTTAGATAAAAAATGTGAATTCAAACTCAATAGCTCAATGTATTATAATATCTTATGTTTGTAGGTATATCTATTTTTTGTATTTCTTTTATTCTTTGAATTTAAACCAACAAATCATATAGATTGATAGAATCATTGTACTATCATTGCCAGATTGACAGAATCATAAAGTTTTTACTCAATTCTAAGCCTAAATTAAGTATTGATTCATAGAAAAATAGACTTGTTGTCACAGTCACATCTAAGTGCTGCCAATTTTTTAAACCTAATGTATTGATAGCACTTAGATGTCACCATTACTTAATGGTTGCCGGATGCACCAAAGGTAAAGACTTATTTCTTAAACATAATTAACTTTTGACACATATTGCCTTATTCAGAGTAAAACATCGTTCAACAGTAATTTAACTAAACATTGCTTATTTCTTAAACAGGGTGTTTCGGCATTAAGCAATTCAGAATGTCACTTAGACTGCAGTCTAACTAAAACCGTGTTTAAGCGTTATAATGGCAACATTCTGATCAAAACATGTTTTAAAAAACTCGAAAATATTTAGTATCTGGCATCCAAGTAATGTAAAGTATGTATTTATATAATTACATATATATATATAAAATTTATGAATGGGCTTCGAATTAATAATTCGCAATTTATAAAAATCGATTTCTAACTTGATGACAACACGATAATTAAATGTCACTTTTGACAACCAACGTCAAATATTCAGTAAAACAATCCTTAGACCAGTGTTGTGGATTACATGTACGGATTTGTCCATACATGTACCAAATTTTAAGTAATACATACAGATGAAAATTGTGTACGGATATGTGTTCAGATTTCCAATGATACGACACGTTTTAAATTGCAATACACAAATTTAAAAAAAAACATCGATGTATAGATTGAGACAGCTCTTTTGTTTCCAAGTTTATTAAATAACGAAGATGTACAAGTCTCAGATACAGAATGGAGAGACTTGAGAAACAACATATCACTGCACTCAACAAATTCCATGGCTTTGGAAGAGTACTGGGAAAAAATCATAACAACCACCAATCCAGCGGATGGGAAAGTGTTGTATCCGACTTTAGGCAGATTTGTTTCAGAACTGATGTGTTTGCCTCATTCAAGCGCAGCTGTTGAGCGAATTTTCTCGACTATTAATTTAATGAAAACCAAGCAACGAAATCAACTCTCAACAGAGACAATCGAAGGACTCCTTTACATAAAACAATTGTTAGGAAATACCCCTTGTTTTGATTTGAATGTTGACAGTGATATGATTAAAAAAATTAATAAAGACATGTATAAATAATTTTGGCTTTTAATTTTAAATTTATTGTGTACGGATTTCGTACGGAGTTTTAGATTTATTGCACATACGGATTTTGTTGTCGGATGTACAAATTTTAAGTCCCTACAGTATGGCAACACTGCCTTAGACCACTGTTAAACATCCTATGCCTATGTTTAACTATTGTATGACGGCTAAACAAGGCGTAAACAGTGTTTATAATTTAAACAAGATTTCTGAATAGACTTTTTTGTGAACTCGCGTTAAACAGTTGTTTAAGCACGTTTTAAAGTTAGACTAGCGACTCTGAATAAGACAGATAATGTGTGGGCAATCTGTCTAATCTGCTGTGTCCTATTATTGCATGCCCCAATAATTCAGATGTTAATTATAATGATCATTATGAATAATTATTAGAGCTGTGAATAAAGCCGATGGCTTTTTAAAGCTTTTTTGGTTCTCAAGAATGCTAGCATTATAAGTCATAGCATACCGTTTTCTAAAAACACACATCCGGTTTGTTAAACACTCTTTCCTAATATATATTTTCTGATTATATAAGATTGTCAATCAGGTTTTTTAGTATTAAATACGTACGTGATTGGTGTTAAAAGTCAAGGTCAATTACCGCATCTGTCATTTGGAAATTGCATGCTTCTCTCGGCTAAGAATTTGGTATTTGGTTTCAAATTCTAAAACAAATCGAAAAAAAAACTGAATAAATAGGACATCAGGATTAAATCCATAATTTTATTCTTAGATATAAACTCATTTTATAATATACAAATAGTTATATATAACACAAAAGGTTACAAAGTAACAGTGAGAGTGGTATTTTTATAGTTGGAAGATGTATAAACAAGATATGTATAGTAAAATCTATGTGTCTGGCGACTTTTGATCTATAATAGCATGTAATAGATTGTTTGAAATATATTTTGTTAAACAATTGTGATTATTTAGATGTTGCCCTTATGAATCATATTGAAAGACAAAAAATCATACAATGTTACTGCAATAAGTACTTTTTTAGAAAGTACGTTATCTTTAATTATAATGTGAATGAAACAGAAGTATATTAATCCTCAGCGCTTATAGCTATTTAGAACACAAACTGTAATTAACAATGAGGTCAAACAGCGTTAAATGTGATTATGTTAGTAGACTAGTGTCACAAGGATTAGTCACTCATCACTTGTTTAATTTGTCAATTACGATTAATGAACGAAATCGGTAAATATATAGTTGCTCCCGATTCAGGTACTGAAGGTTGTTAAGCTATTGATGGTTTTTAGGATGATTTTATCTTATCCTATTCATATAAATCAGATTAGTTGTAATTCAATACAATGCATTAATTGCATAGAAGTTCATACATGTTCTTAAAAGTATGCGTTTAGAAACGCATCTATCCCTAAGATAAGAAAGAGTCCCTAAGAGAAAAAAATTAAATGGATATTCAATAATGTCGCTGTAACATTACAGCCACGAGCGTGCTTGCAATTTAAAAGTCCAATATGTCATCATAAAGAGAATATAGATAATATAAATTCAGCCTAATATATATATACACACACAGGATTACACGTAAAATAGACCTAAATCCTTTTAGAGGTTGTAGTTTCCATCATTTCTGACTGATTTAACTGTGAAACATCATATATTAAACAGTTTTCAAGATATTGGAGTTAGAAGTGTTTTTTTAAATGGCCATTTTTTTGTCTATTGGCCTATTTTTTTGGGTTTTTTTCCTCTAATTTATTTATGTTAAAGAATTTTTGTGTAGTAGATAAGTTACTTTATTATTCGCAAGATTAAAATTGCATTTTACTGAACCGACTGGGTCATTGTAGACTATTAATAGTTATAAACTGAAATAAATTTATAAAGAATATTTTTTTCTTTCCGAAATATTAAAAAAAAATCTTTAACAGTTATTCTACAGATGTATTTAAAAATATCTATGTTTCATTAACTATCGAACAAGGTATAACAAGCCAAAGTATTATCAGAATTCTTAGAAAAAAAATTGATGAAAGACTTCCTAGTAGTAAAAGATAACAGTATTTAGTTGAAATACTTCCTGCGTGTATTGTGTTTGATGGGATTGCGGTTCGTGCGAGCGGGATAAGCAAGTGTGAGCGAGAAAAAAAATCCCGGTGTTTTTGTTGTAATTGTGTTTGGTTTATCTACTAAATAAAATTCGACCGTAATAGATGAGAACCTTCAAACTTGACTCTGATTTGCGTTTCTAATTTGAAACTGTTGAAGATAACAACCTTCACGAACAAGGAATATGCTGATGATTTGTTATGCATACTGCAATTATATATCCCCACACGTTCGTAATGAATACATATCACGTTATCCAGGTCGCCAAGTACCGGATATTACCGTCTTTGACGGAGTTTATCGACGACTTGGAGAGAATGGCTCTGTTTCGATGTGACGATCAGACCTGGGTAGACCACGTGTCATTGATGATGATGAAGAGCAAGACAATGGAATAGTTCTACGGTTTAGATCGGATCCAACTACTGCGACTGTTGCCCAAAACTTTAACTCTCGCGGTGGAAAATGTGGTTTACGGTGAATACTGCCGGCCTCTATCCCTATCATTACATGCATACTTCATTACATTAACAAACATAATTGATCTGCAGGCCTGACGCCCATGGACTTTTATGTGTGGGGACACATGAACAGTTTGGTATACACCGAAACTAATTCAATCACATCTATTGATGTTTTGAGACAGAATAATCGATGCGGCAAATGAAATAAGACAGGGTTTAACAACTGCTGTAATAAAAAGTGGATTAAGACAGAATGAGAGTGTGTGTTTTATACACCTATTTGGATTGTTTTATTTTGTTTTCTGACCCAAGTGATAAATTTGTCGCTTAAATACTGTTATTTTTTACTACTGGGGGGAGCCTTTCATTAATTTTTTTTCTATGAATTCTGATAATACCCTAGCTTGTTATATCTAGTTCGATAGCCAATGAAATAGATATTTTTATACACATCTGCAGGATATCTAATATAGACTTTTTTTTTTAATATTTCGGAAAGACAAAATATATTTTATGTGTATTTATTTTAATTTATAGCTATCAATTGTCTACGTCCCAGTCGGTTCAGTAAACTGCAATTTTAGGCTTAACAATAATAAAACAACTTATCTACTACAGAAAAATTGCACAAACACAAATAAATTAGAAGAAAAAAAGCAAAAAAAAATAGAACAATAAACAAAAAATCGAACATTTTTATGTAAAAAAACATCAAAGTACACTATCTTGAAAATGGTTAAGTGTACGGTGTTTCACAGTCAAATCAGTCAGGAATGAAGGAAACTACAACCTCTTAAAGGATTTAGGTCTACTTAAATTGTAACCTTATATATATATATATATACATACATATATACAATATTTTGATGTTTTATAATGGTTAATTTAGAGAATACGAATTGTGATATACCTACCTCTCCTACTTGTACTTTATGAACAGTTTGATGATGTGTATAAATTGCCCTATACATATTAAGGATTTGGGCTTAAAAGTTTAATGTAAACAAGATCTAACGGACGCTTCACGAATGATATGTACAGACAGACTACTTCTACATATTAATATATGCGTTTGTGCCCTACGTGGGTTGTAATAGTGACGCGTCCCTCGCCGAGGGGCGTCACCGAGTCCAATAAGCGGCGACCTTCGAACGCTATCGCGCCCGCGCGGATACAGGCGCCGATAGCGCATGGGATGTCTGGCTTCGATGTGATAAAGCGACTTTTCCACCACCTTTTTTTTAGGAGTCGTCAGTCGAACGCTCCGATGTGTTTTTTTAAATTCAATCACTGTAATCTATCAATAAATGGATTATCGACTGACATGTTTTGAGAACTTGAAGATTTTATGTGGAACGTCGTTTGTCGCCCGTATTACATGCTAGCTTTTGCCTTCCGCTCTGCCTGCGAGGATAAAGAATCTCGATCGGAGACTTTATTAAAACGTCGATTCCTCAAACCTCGATCCTGATGCCTTACGAATCCCGATCTTGATTTTATTACGGATTTCAGAGTCTCTCCCTTTTTGTGTAACCCTCTCTCATTCCCCCACTCCCCTCTCTCACTCTCTCTTTCTCAATATCTAACTCCATATGTTTCTTTTATCCTTGTCGCTGTCCATTCATGTGTTACGTTTATTATAAACGGCGCCGCCCTCGGCCCCCCACCCGCGCGATACTGCAATACGCCACAACGCGGCGGATGCTTTGACATTTTATAGCTAAACTTTTATTTAAAATTCTATATCTTTTATTTAAATGAGTCGATGTCGATGAAATAAACGCTAAATGTTAGTCTGAATGAAGCTTCATATTTATCAGAAATTATATATTGTATTGATTAAGTGATATTAGCATGATACGCGTTCAAACCAACAAAGTAACAAACAGAATAACAAAAAATTAAAAATATTTTTGTATTCTATTACTTACCCTTCGCCCCCCAATTATTTTATTCTTTTTGCAAAAACTTTTAATGAACATACACAAAGTCCATGATCTTATAATATGCATTGATAATAAGAATGGTATATGACATAAATTTTACATGTTATTTTATTAAACGATATCCATTTTAATTAATACGTTTCTGATACGCACTTGATAGATAAATACGACCTAATATTTAATTATCCGTACTAGTATGCAGATAGAATTTCGATCGTTCTTTTTTCTGTGGCGGTCCTCTGTTTCGAGAAGAAAGTAGCATGTGTCGCGCTACGTTTTCACTTTAGAAAGCTAAATGGTAACTTTGTAATTCGAAAATTCACATGAATGGAGCATGTTGTGATCGGGTCAGAAATGAGGGTCGAGAACAGTTTATTTGTGATGGACAAAAAAGAATGTTTTTTTTTTTATAGTAAGTTTTTAGTTTAGCTCGGTGGTAAAGAGCTGTAGCCTTCGAACTAGAAAGTGATGAGTTCGAACCTGACCACAGGCGAATTGATCAATAAGTTTTTGATCAAGTCAAATTGAAGCGCTCAGTTCATGTCCATTCTCGGAGAGCACCACATCGAGTTCTGAAATATGTCCAGCATCGGTTATGACGGTCGGTACCACGATGCTGGACATCGTGCTGCTTAAGATTAAAGGGTTTGCACCTAAGATGCTTAAGACGCAAGCCTTTCAATCTGAAATAAAAGGATTGTTGGAGGATATGCCCCAGAAGTGGGGTGGTTGCAATCTGATACGATATCAACAGACTTTAACGACAAAACCAACCGAATTCGATTTGAACTCGTGGAGAGGGTTCCGTGCCAGAACACCATTGAA
The DNA here is from genome assembly GCA_005406025.1 of Eumeta japonica. Taxonomy (NCBI): domain Eukaryota; kingdom Metazoa; phylum Arthropoda; class Insecta; order Lepidoptera; family Psychidae; genus Eumeta; species Eumeta japonica. The sequence goes on from BGZK01001795.1 coordinate 44,597, forward strand.
TTGGTCTTTGATGAAATCAAGCAACATATTTTTTTCTTCCAACTGAAACTTGCGTCAGGGCGTGGAAATTTAATAGTTGGAGGAGAAAATATTTTGCTTGCGCTTTTTGTTCAGGATTTCTTGAACTGCGAATGATAACTTTTATTTCATATTTTTTTCAAAATCTTAGAGTCTTCTAACTCTGTATATACACTAATAGATAGAGAGACGCAACACTGGTCTTATATGTCGCTTTTTATTGGATATACGGAACCCTAAAAACGGGCCAAACATGTGTCAGACTCTCGTACTGAAGGTTCCGTATTGTAAATTGTATACTTTTTGATGTCCACTATATATTGTTATTGGTAACAATACCAAAAAGCGGAATACGACGCCTCGTTATTGATTCTGAAAAAACGTAACCATAGCGCAATTTAATTTTACCTATAGCGCCATTTAGTCAAGGGCATGTGAAATTAAAGTTTATGGTATTGTTGTAATAAAGAATCATGGGCAATATCATAATAATTATTCTATATCTTTACAAGGTGTCTATGGGAAAATACCTTGTTTTATTGAATCACTCTTAAAAAAATTATGTACATAAAATAAAACTAAAAAAAATATAGACATTAAGAAAAATGTATTCACAACTTTTCTCGAGATCTGTTCAACTACTTTTGACGGCTATAGTTTTCTTATAAAGTATTAATAAAACTACACTTACCCGAGTTGTATGAGTCAGATATTTTGAATTACCAACTTCTGTGATACAGGGAGAATTGGCAAATTTTGAATGTTTATGAGTATTATCCAAAAACTAAACAGCATATATTAAAAAAATGTTTAAGAATGTGCTGGTTAATACCTGTAATATGATATACCCCATACAATTTATTTATATGATAAGTATTTTTCCGATTTTACTTTTTGACCTCTAATTTGTTCTTGTTTTTTTTTTCTTTTGAAAATGAATATCAGATTGTATGTGGATAAACATCTGTATGTTTAAATGCTTCTAAAATATGGGCCTGTGACAGACAGACAGATGGAGAAACACATGAGTAATCATAAAAAGTTTCTCATAAGGATTTTTTAACACGCTTTTATAAGCTTGGGCTGTATGTTTGTATGTATGTATGTAACTATGTAACGGAATTTTTGAGCTTAATTTTCACCGGTTTCTAGAAGCCTGATCAACTTGAAACTTTGCACATATCTCAAGAACCGATGACAATACAATAATTTGATAACAGTTTCGCATTGCCCTTATTAGGACCGCTAGGATTAATATAAACTTGGGTTGTATGTATCTATGTATGTAACGGAATTTTTGAGCTTTACTTTCACCAATTTTAATTCTTACTTAGGTACGAAATAATTATTGCCAAATAAAAGTAAGGGATTAACGGTTAATTAAAAATAATCGTGTTACGTAAGTGTTATGCTTTAAATATGAGACACCTACTTTTAAAAACAGCTGATATTTTAGCTTCATGTAGCGGTATCGACCAGTTGTATCCCTGCTAAAATTTCAAGTTCGTGTTCATTGACAATAAAGATTGCATGATGTCATTTGATGTAAATGTATATGACGTTTGACGCAGTTATTGTTCCAAATATTTTCCACTTTACAAATAATTCTTTATAAATAATATAATTTTGTTGCTTAATTTTTTTGTACAAAATTTTTGCCAAGTCTCCATGTAATGAAGCTGTGTCACATTGACGAGAGCGAGTAGATGTTTGATTGTGAATATCAATAAGTTAAAATTCAATTCAATGCGACTCAATTCAACTATCTGTTTATCTTTATAATAAAACGAAGTCCACAAAATTGTCTGTGATAAAAATGTATCTCTTTACATTGCCGTTAAATTATGGGATATACGATATATTCATTTCAATTCATGAATATCGTGTGTTTATCTATTTTCCTATTGAATATTCAACTAAACAATTATAGAATCTTTTTGTTATCGTGATTGAGCGAATTCTCGTTCAAATTATATTATATGGGTGACTGATGTTTCACATAATTATAAATAACGGTGGCACAAAAATAATGGGCGGTAGTCCATTGACTATTTTTAGATTGTTTTAGACGTTTATGGGCCACGGTGACTACTTATTGTGAGATGACGTACATATTCGTTTCATCTATGAAAAAAAATCGTTATGTTTTACAGTACCTTATATTTTATGATGAAGTAGAAGACAGCTTATTAGAAAGATTTTTTGACTTAACCTACCTAAATCTGTTCAGGATATATATGTTTAACGATGGTTTATCTGCAGTAACCTACGATAGTTTCGATGCAAAGTTATTAGACACAGATATTTGTAACGAGTAATCGCTTCTATGAATTGATTTTCCGCTTTCGAAATGTCGATAGCCAACTGCAGTTAAGTCTGCATCTTCTGTTTATCCGTGTCCCAAGTCATATAGAACCATAGATTGATTGGTTTTGTCTCCGGCGTACTTATCCATACATCAGTGTTAAGCAACATCATGACCAGTCACGATCGGAGCCATTGTCGATTAGGAAAAAAAAATCACATTCACGACGATTGAGAATCGAATCGTAAAAATCAATTCTCTTAATTGGTAATGCTAAAGTGAAACTAGCCGAAATTCACTAAATTGCACCGACAATTTCTGAAATATTTACTCATTAAAATTTTTCTTTATGTTGTATTAATACGTATTAGTATTAGACTTTTCGCCTATATGATAATGCTTCCAAATATATATAATAAAAGATAGTGGCGCAAAGTCGGATCAAAGACCTAGCTCAGGGTGGGTGATGCACCCCCGGGATTCGCCATTGCATGTGCGTAAAAGGTAATGTCACATTAAATTAACAAAATGTAATATCACCAGCTTATTATTACACCACAGTTAAAACCCACTATATAACTCTTTCGCGACGTTTCGGCAGTTTTTATAATTATGCATATCCTGCGGTGTACCTGACGATCTCGTTTAGGTATTTATTTAGTAAGGAATCTAGTCAATTTATACGGCCGTATGAGGCGGGCGTGGCTTGATAAAGGTCAATTGCCGGTAATTCCAGCGGAGCGCGCGACGAACATATTTAAAGTGCATTTATTTATTTGACCTCTGTAGGATCCTGTAGTGCCGATATTTCGTACACATTATTTATGGTATTCTAACTATGAAAAGAGAACTCCCGCTTGACAGACTGAACCAGACAGGTGAAATTACTGAAGTCATATATGACGCAGGCGAACGACGAGTAAGCCGCTACGAGTATAAAATACGAGATGAAATTTTCTATAAGTATCCTGTTTTTTATATAAACACAAAAAGGAAAGTCTTGACTGACTGACTGACTGACTCACATCAACGCCCAGCCCAAACTCTGAAATTTTGCATATGGTTTTCCTTTAGGATTTAGACAAGGAATAAGGAAAGAGATTTGGACATTCAACCCCTAAAGGTGTAAAATGGAGCCTTAAAGTTTCAATATGAAAAGATTCTTTGAGCTATAATAGCGACAGTGGTAACGACAATACAATAAATACAAGTACAATCAGAATTGATTGGGATTAACAGCAAGATTAAGTATCCACACGGACGAAACCCCGGCGGAAAGCTAGTTAGGGTTCCAAGCCAAAATGGCAAAGACGGAATACTTATAATTTCGTCATGTTCGTCCGTCCGTATGTCACAGGTATTCTATTTAAAAACTATAAATATATTGACGAAATTTATAGTTTAGGTGCCTTGTATAAGTCACTATTTAGTTTGGTAGTTAAATAATAAAGATAAACATTTCTAGGGGGGGGGCACTTCATACATGTAATAGAAGTTGAAAAAAAAAATTTCCGCAAACATCAACGTCTGGCGCATACTTCGACAGTTGTTTCAAAAATTAAAGTATTTGTCCAAAAATATGAAAAAATAACGTAGGTAACGCTTAATAACTATGTTCAACGAAAATTATTTTGAACATGATGGAATATACTGTTTTGGAAGTTATTGCTGAAAATCTGCGCTTCTGCAAAAGGACGTAATTTCAATAAAGATATGGCTTTTTTGCTGATGCATTTTAGGTTACACTAGTTTAATAGTAATAGTCGACATACCTACTTGTTTTTTTAATTATAGACGACTAAAGTGCTTATAACTATTCTGTGCGGGAAACATGGAAAAAGTGTAAAACGTACTTTTTTCATCTGTAGTACATTTCTTTGTAATAAGGGCTTCGGAACCCTACAATGAGCTAAAATGGCTATAAAGAAATCGCAGTAAGGAACCTTAGACTTGGCACGACTTTGTCTAGATTTCATTACTTTTTAGAAATAAACAAGCAGCTCCATCGAGACTTGGCTAGTTTTTTACAGAATGTTTTTGGTGGGATTGTTTATTACAATACAAACGAAGCCTATGGTGTAACCTACCTTAGGTTTGAAACACCAATGTACAAATATAATATTTAAAAATAGTAAAGTATTTACAAGAATAAATTGTTATTTTATTTCTATTTCTTGTGCGGAATGTTCTTACTGTTCTTTAAAAAATAAATATATATGTACAAGTATAATACTGAAATAATTATAAAAAAAACTGTTTTTATAGGTTCACTTTTCTTGTTTTTTTTTTTTCAGACAAATAATTAAAATATCATAGTTGAAACTGTTTGACTGTTTAGCTGTAATTGACAATATTTTCAAAACAGGCGAACGTTCTCGGACATTGTGCATTGTAAATAATCTTTAATGAGCTTCATTACGCAGTGAGTTAGTAAGCTGTAGGTAGGGTTATATGAATTTTTAAGAGCTATACTGAAGTAAATAAACGCATCCTGTAAATCTTTTTTTTTATATAACTTTCGATAAAGAAGACTATCATAATTCGACTATGTTCGCACTTATGTGTGTCCCTTGTTTCTTAAACACTTGAAGTTCCCAAATGCGTTCCGTTACACGCCTCGTTGGTCGTCGTTATTCACTTCGCGCCGTCGCGCGTCTTCTGTTTGCAAATTAATTACTATTACATACACAAAAACACCATTCCCACAACGTTTCGGTCGTACATCTCACACTGCGTGCGAGGAGAGGAGGACGTTACGCAGGGCTTTGTATTGTACTGCAGCGACTGGCGGCTGGCTAATCGCCCTGCGGTCTTCGGCGTCCGGGACAAGTGCCCTTTCTCGACCCTCGTTATATCAGTGTTAGATACTTACCCTACCGGCACTCGTTAATAAGCCGATACGTGCGTGAAATTGAAAGACCTTGGTAGATCAAAAACTGATCAAACTAGCAAGTTATTTTTATTATTTATGTTTTTTAAAATAGTATTCGTTGAGATCAATACATCACTGCATTAGATATTGCATAATGATGTATGATTCTGAAGAAAGAAGCCACCATCTTTTTTTCGACGCTTCGACTTCGTTATACTTTAGTAGGCAACTCCTCGAAAGGACACACCCATTAATCAGACTGTCTTTTGTTATTGGGATCGTAGCAGTATATCCAGCTTTCGTCACCTGCAACCCTGTCGTACACAGAACGGTATATCTGCATCATTTGGCGGCACCAATTAATACAACGGAGTTTTTGAACGTCGGTCAAATTATGAGGCATCCACCGAGTACAAACTTCCCGACAGTTAAATATTCATGAAAGATTTTGTTCGCTTTACTCATACCGAAACCCAAGCTTGGCCGAATCTGCTGGTAGGTCACTTTTTAGTCAGTTTCTATTGTGAGACATACAGCACTGATTGTTTCTTCGATTGTCACCATAGAAGGACGTCACTCACGCAGATCGTCAGTCAGATTAGTGCAACCACGTGGAACTAGTTAAACCTGTTAGAAACAGAGGCAAAGAGATGAAGCTTTATAATGAAAGGCCAACTGAAGTCTGTTATGACTTACTTGTAGGATATTTAAACCAGTGGCAACGAAAGTTAATAGAAAATCATTGCACAAAAATTTTCTCGTGTTAAATTTAAATTGACGTCAGACAAATAATTTTCTTTTTGTCGCTAATTGGTAAAAACAAATGACAGATGAATGCAACATACACAAAACAAGGTTGGCAAAGAGTTATATTTTTAAAATTTAAATATATTTTATTATTATACAGTTTCTAAGTGATCAATACTAAAAATGATATGAAAAATAACAATGATACAGCAGAATAGTAAAATATAATATACCTAATTAGAAACATTAAAATGAATTCCTCCAAAATATGTACCTATCTCATTTAAGACTTTTTGAGTACCTATCTTATACAACAATATATAGATAAGTGGTATAGAGTACAAAATCTAGACATTTGCAACAGTTATACAAAAACCGTTGTCTATACCTATGCAAAGCCGGTGCGTGGTTCATTGATATCAATATTAAACATGGATTTTGTGCAAATTATATCACTTTAAGGTTTACAGATCGAAGTTTCTGATATTATACATTGTAATTATCATTAAAATTATATATAAGGCTTCTTTTAAAGTGATTAAATATAACTTATATCACAAGTATTATTTATGCTCCTTAGGAATCCACGAAGACGTTCCAACTTTTGCTCGGGGAAACGTCGAGAAGGTTGCATTCCCTCGCCCGCCGTTTGGGAGGCAGCGTGGAGAGGGCCAGGCCCTACCACGAGGCGGTGGGCTCGGCCACCGCTGCACGCGACCACACCCAGAGGGCCGCATTGCATTACCAGAGAGCTAGTGGTTAGTGTGGCACTATATTTTGTATCAACTCTATTATATTAACAAATGTTTTACAAAGCGGTATATATAAAGGTGGTCCTTTAAATAACGTCGGTTTTTGCATGCCAGGTAAGCTCTACTGCCACCTGAAAAATCCCGTCTACATCGGGTGTGACCACGAGCTAAAAACTACCGGACTTTTAAACTTAATCTCTTTTTCAATCTCATGACTAATCAATTGGAAATAACTGTATTAAAAATCACAGCTTGATATAGTACCGATTAACTATAATTGAATTTTTTAACTGGCAGTTACTCATGTTTTGATCCGCCATTTCGCTTAAATATCTAAAATAGAGGTTGAGGTTGAGCGTGAAGTTGTTCAGTATCGAATATCTCGACATGCTGTAGCCCCTGATTTCTTATTGGAGAAAATATAAGCGCGCGCTCAGTATTAAATTAATTTTTTTTAAAAATTATTTTCCATATAAATTAATCAAATAAATATAATTCGTGACGAGTAAAAAAGATTGTCTATCATAAAATTAGTGTAAAAATTCGCAATTGCGATTAAATGTCGTTGCTGTTTATTCTTCGTGTCGTTTGGTAGAAACTAGATGTAAATACTCTAATAAGTTCATTTAAAGTGTGGCTGCATTGTTCAACAGATGATTCAGAAATCAATCGTGGATCATGTATGCATTAATTTTTGCTTTAACTTTTAAATTAAATTTCTATTATTAACAATTATTTATGTTCAAGTAATTCTCAATTAAAAGTACAATTCGTATTAATATTGTGTCTTTTAATTGTAGATACAACCAGATATCAAATAAGGTTATTGAAAAATCGATCCAAGTCATCAAAATAAAAGTGAAGGTTGTCGGTGTTTTTTGCATTATGATGTCTAATAAATATGAAATTACCTATCCTTCTTTCGATTCAAGTTTACTGTAAAACTATTTGAAAATCAAAAATAAAAAAGAGGATTTTTGGCGTAAAGGTGCTCATATGTTGTCATAAACCTCTAATTTAAATAACATACGTATAGCACGAGCGCTTAAAGCATGCACATTTGGTTATACCAAAGTTTTTAATGTTCACTTTGTTTATTAAATAATCATACATAAAGTAAACGTTAAAAATTCAAAATGTAGCCCATCGTGTTTTATGATCATAAACCAACGGTCAATGAGCTTTCCGAGTCCTTGGGAAAAATGTCTTGAGGTTAGATGCAAATAATTGTCGTAGGTACTACATTTCAATATCTCCTTTGAACTCAAAATTTTTTCCACGAAAAAAGTTTACCATGGATCTGAAAAAATAGTAGTCTGGCGGTGCAAGGTCCAGACTAAATGCTGGATGTGGTACAAGTTTAATACCGTCTCGTTTTTTCGATCTTATCCCACGTAACTTTGCAGTATGTAGTCTAGCACTGTCATGTAAGAGCACCCGTTTTCTGTGCATTGAATATTTCTGCGACTCAACCTCATACATTCTAGTCAGCTGTTCACTATTTATATCAATGATAGTTCGACCACCTGGAACTAGTTCAAAATATACTAAACCGTTATACAAATTAATTCCACCAAACTCGAGACTTTCGGCTCGAATTGACCTCCCTTCACGTCGGGCTCAGGTAATCGTCCTTTGTCTGACCATTGCTTTTCTATGTTTTGATTTTGTAGATAAATCCATTTCTCATCGCAAGCGAGAATGCGTTTAACAAAACGATCATCTTTCGCCAGAGTAAGGAGACGTTTACGACATTTCGCTTGAATCTCGTTTAATTCGCGGAGCACTAATCCACAACTTTTATAAGTTTTACGCAATGTTTTTAGGTAGCGAAGTATAGTGTCTTTAGACACTATTGAACAAAGTCCTGATTCTTTCAAACGAACTGTCTGTATACAGCTAACCGCTCAAAACAAAGCCTTTGAATAGCCAGTGAACTCGGTGGCCATTTTGGCATTTGATTTTAGTGCTACCGCTCCCTGCACGGCAAAACTCGAGTCAATCTGTTTTGGCAGGTGTGATTTAGTTACATCAGTTTAGTCGAGAATTGGTCTAGTCGTGCGGGCAAAATAAAACTCTTGTTGTAAATAAAATAACTTTGGAAAATGAAAACCACCTTTGATAACCTATACATATATGAAGTCATATATGTAGATATATGAGCAACTAGTTGCTTTCGTGGCTATCTTTGTTCTTTGCTTAGAACACTGTGAGCTTTTAAATTTATTAAATAAAGACAATTGTAAGTTAAATTAAAGTATATGTAACACATGCATTATACCTAATGTTTGACTGTATTACTGTTTATTTGTATGCTCGACTACCTGTATGAATCAACCATGTTGGTTGTGTTAGCCAGTTTAGTACAATTAGTTTTGCATAACCATTCTTTATTCCTTACTTTGTGTTACCTTGTGAGTCTTGAGTAAATTAACACAATGATAATTAAATATCTGAGAGCCTGTCTACTCATGAAACACCAAGTTTCGTAGGTTTTTTTTATTGAATGTACTACGTAGAATGTATTTTTTATATCACTACTCCTTTATGTGAACGTATGGAAATCTGAGGGAAAATGCTGTCAAGACAATTATGTACTTTAGCATCTTGTTGAAAATAAAAATTTTGTATGTGCATTGTATACCGGATAACAATAATAAGCTCGTTTAAAACTTTCCAGTATTTGCATTCTACTACACTTATTGGAGATTTCATTGTCAGGCCACACTTTAATGAAATTTTTTTCCTAGGTATAGGTTGCCAGTTTTGAATGTCTGGTTATATAACTGACTGGACAGTCTAATCATAATATAGATGGTTAGTTGATGGAAGGCATATCATTGTCATCATTCAGCATCCAATAAACTTTCTGGACTCAAGAAAGTTTATTGAACCTATCCTCTAATGCAAACTTACCCTCCTAAACTTAACAAAGAAATGTGTTCAATTTTTTCACAGCACATGATTTCAAATTAACAAATTCTTCAAATAGCTACAATTCAATCATTAGTGCATCTATTAGCATTGTGTAATTCCTCAACAACTAGATCGATTGTAGTCGTATTTACACAGTATATTTTTGTTTAGTCAAGATGATAGTTCATAGCTGTATACTAGAATCCAATAGATGACACTATAGATAAGTCATAATCAAATTCTATGTTATGACCAAAACCATTCATGTGCACAATATGTGTTGGTGTTTTGCCAAAACAGAATGTAGAAAATCACAAAGTTTGACACTGTTACCCAATTTCTAATAAATCGTTTATTTATAAATCGGTACGATTGATGGCGTGGTCAACACCAAATCTTAAATATTTTGTAAATGTATGTTTGCTGAAACAAAATATAAAATTTGTTAAGATATGGAAAAAAATTATATGGTGGAAAAAACACTTCCAACAAGGGCACATCATGTCTGCGGGGTTAGCTCCCACGTTATAGGTTTTATTAATGATAGATTTAAATATTTTTCATCACAATATCACTTCAGTTCAAACCTCACAGATTTTGAGATATTATACTTTTTCAGATTTGTAGAAATTTATCTTTCCAATGAGTCTTTTTGACATGCAAATAAATGACGGCTTCTAATGTAACTTTCTTTCATGTTGCTAAGGAATTGCGCTACAAATATTTCACTAAATTATATTATGGCAAAGGTTACGCTTTCAGGTAAAAAAATACTTACATTTTGTATTTTCTTTTAATACTTTTTGATTGCTTTAATTTTTTTCTTAATAAATGACTATAAAAAAGTATACTACACAGAGTTGATTCACGGTGCTAAAAATTTGTCCATTTTGTACAAAAGCCGAAAAATAATGCATTCAGATTTTGTTTTAGTGCCAAAGTTATGGCAATTTTACTTAAGCAGTGTTTCATTTCTAAGTAATTATATTAAAAGATTATTCTGAATACTAAACGAGTTAATCATGTTAATGGAAGTTTTATATTAATATTTTAAGTTGCAAAGCTCTAATACATACTATGTTCTCATCAGTAGAAAGAACATGAAATCACGAAATTTGCGAAGTTTTTATTTGCACTTGACATTATAGTGTCAAATATTCAGATCTACCACTAACTACAAGCACTTAAAGTTTTCCGCTGTGAAGTTACCTACTCACGAGCCGCAACGACGTAAAATAGGCACGCGAGGGAGAAGAAGGGAAGGTCAGGGTCGAAGAGCGTTGAACCTGCTCTTCACATCATTCGCAGGAAAAGGCAGGCAAAGGCAAGCACAAAAAAAAACAGAGCGACAGTTTCGTGCGTTGTACAGTATTATATGTATGTATGTATGTATATATATATTGTTTGTAATATAATAAGTATTGTTTGTGGCCATTTTTTTGAGAAGTATATAATATGAACAAGATTTTGTTAGGATTATAATAATACCGTTAAATGTATGGAAAGGTTTTGGAATCATGTAATAATGAAGAATCGCATGTAAATATAAAATTGGTCACCCTTTGGAGGCGCACATATGTGAAATTTGCAAAACTGATAAGATAAACCGTCCACAATGGCGTTCCTATCGCTGTGTGTGCTTTATTGTGTTGACATTGTTATTTAGTGTGTAAACAGATGTTATCGGTATGTTTTTTTCCAGAACCATTCTTTTGAGTTGTTAATGTTGCTTTATAAATGATAAAACGGGGTATCGGTAGTGTAGCTACTTTTGTACAAATCGAAAAATATTTACAACACAATATATTTAATTCACACTGCTTAATATATATGCATATTTATAGCAAAAGAAAACTACAAGAATATTTTATTGGTTCTTCATTTTTTGGAATGATTGATTAACGATGATGACTTATTTCTTATTATTCCCGAAAGCCATTAAATTGATTTCATATTACACAATGTTTGGAATTTTCTAACCTGTTGATTATTTTATCAAAGCAGAATCGTCATTATTCACCCTTTAGTTTTTGCAAATCGTCTAAAGCAATGATTTCCATTGTACATATTGGATGGTTGCAGTCACTTGAATGATGAAAATCGTTATTGCACTGAAATGTATTTGTTAAAGAAATACAAATCGAATTTTTCGATAAAAAAAAGATACAAATTCAGACTGTACACTACAAATAGGCTAAATCGTACGTGATCACATTCAAATGCATACACTTCCGCACCCTAATGGTCAAGTTGAGTCTGTAATATTTACTACTAATTGTTGCAAAATGTAGATAATGTTTAAACATTTATTACATAAAAATAAAAAATATCAATACGAATGCATGTTGCCTTGTCTGTATTTTAGGTATTTTTGAACAAAAAAAAATATGTCAAGCTTGATATAGGGAAGGGCGCGTCGGTCGCCGAATTTTTTTTTCTTCTCAAGTTAATGTACTCAGAAGCACTGATAACCCTTTTCCAAAACCAGAAAAATATTTGTTTTGTATAATCTTACAAACAGTAAGTATACACTTACCGTTGTAAGATTATTATAATACTGAAAAAATGAAATCTTACAACACAGAATTGCACGCCGCGGCCAAAGAGACGGTGAGCTTGGCCGAACAGCGCTTCGTGAGCAAACAGCACGAGTGGCAATTCGACAGCAACTGGCAGGAGGTGCTCAACCATGCCATCATTAAGGTGAGCGCTTCCTCAAGTATGCAATATGTCACTGGTATTTTCGTGATTAAATCTATTTTTACATTTATTTTGATTTCCATTGAAATAAAATAAAAATCGACTCTTTTGATAAAGCTCCGAGTGCGATATGAAAATTCTAATTTCATATGCTTACATAAATAACTTTAAAATTCTTATTTAAATATAGGTTTGTACAACGTATTTTCAATATATTCTTCCTGACATTAATTCATAGACAAATGTTTTTCTAAATTGCAGGTTATGGATGCTGAAAAAAGAAAAGCTGAGAGCGGCCGAGAGCACCAGAAGAGGGCCGCCGCTTACATCGCGGCCGAACGAAAGGCAAGTAGCGAACATGTTAAATATTTCGTAATCAACACCAATCCTTATACTTATCTGTTAAGGGATATCTAGAAGCTACCGGGCATGCCTCGCCTGAAATTATTTTAGGGCATCATAGTCTAATGAGGAATCATGGATGAACATAACTAGCTCGACTTGTTACAGGTATTTTTTTTTTTGCAACAGTTTTATTTATGATTGTGATTCTATATAATTTTGATTTTAAAAGAGCTACCCTCAAGATTCTTGCTTAAATTGCCTTACAAACGAATGGAAATTAAAAATAGTAGTTTTTTTTCGTAAGTATAGACATTTTTAAGAAACTTATGTGAGAATTATAATTTTTAGATCGTCATTTATTAAGATTTTTTCTTTATAGCGTGGTGTCAAAGATCTGACCTATGATTGTTAATTGTAGCTCTTGAATATCAAAAACAAACGAGTCACAGAAAGTATCAACATCCTCTTTCAAATATTCACATTTAGGACATACAATGGAAAAATGAAGAATCAACAATAAGCGCACTTTTGCAAATTTAATAGGTTAGTGAAGAACTTATAATAAGTCGATGTTGAGATACTGAACTGACTTTAATTTTTAAAATTCGACATGTATAATTCAACAATTATAGAACAGATTTGTGACACCATATTGCAAAAATTTTCAAATAAAAATGGGCTGTTTCAAAACTTTGGGAAAGATCAATTTTGGTTTATTTTTTTTCATAACTACCACAATCATTTCATATGTATATCCATAATATTTTAAATGCTATATTTAGATTTTATGCTGTAAAACATGTTAATGAGGATTATGAGAACAATTTTATGGAAACAATTTTAAAATGTGCCGTGGTCAAATAGGCTGCAGCACAAAAATCGACCGTATTGACTACTGAAATACTACGCTCTCACAGAAAAAAGACGTGTTTTTGCTGTTGCATCTCGTCCAGTGAGATAGAGTTCCAGTGCTCCCTACATTGCCCACTCCCCCCCTTCCACCAGATATCTGATTCCTATCCAAGAAGCCAGTTACGCACGTGTGGATACTATGGAGGTTGGGGAGCGTCCGTGGGCAATGCTGACCACCTACTCCCTGGTGCCTTGTATGCTGGTTTATCCCTTGAAAGTATTATAAAAAAATCTATTTCCAGGTGGCGCAGTTGGAAGAAAATCTCAAGAGGCACATCATAAAATCCCGTATATATTTTGAGGAAAAAAAATTATGCGATGAGCAATTGAACGCTCAAAATGAAAAGATAGAAAAACTACAACGTTTAATAGCAGATGCTAAATACAGGTACTCTAAATCTTTAAAAGCTCTAGAAGAAATATCAGAAGAAATCCATCGGCGCCGTGGAGAATATCCGCCGTGTAAAGACACTTATCCTGTGGGACCGCGAGAACCGGGCGTCGGAGCCGAACGCGAGCCGACGCACGAGGAGTTAGCCCAAGATGCTCTAGACTCAAAACCAGATGAAGAATCTAGCTTACAAGAACTCAGAATGCGTGTCAGAGAGCTAGCGCTCAAACCAATAGATAGAGCGGATGTTGAGACGGACGAAGCATGGGCTCAGGAATTGAACGAGACCATCAACAAACTAGACCAGTTGCTGATGATGAAGGAGACGAATCAGCAGAGACGATCTAAGTTCACTACCAGCGGTAGCGAACCTACTACTAGCACTAATACTAGGAATAGAAGCCCGCCAGGTGATGGCTGGGGAAGTGTTAGAATTAAGAATTTGTCTAAAAGCAGAGAGCAGATTTACGAACCGCTCAATCCGATAACTAAATCTGATAAATCAAAGAGCATGATGTCTTTAGACGTCTTGGCTTTAGCAAGAGATACGACAATAATGGACCGAGAGAGTTATTTGAAAGCCGTCATCGAAGACAAATCGCCTACAGGCACATACACAGAGAGCAATTCCGAGAGAAACGACAGCCCTGACGAAATATTGATGGTGGAGTGCGATACTAGTGACGTCACTCAAAATCCAGTGATCAGAATGACGAGCTCAACCACTACTAATGATGAAAATTGATTAATTGGATCATACTGCACATAATTCATCTACTAAAATCCACTGAATTTATTAGGATGAAATTTGTATTGGAATACAAAAAAGCAAATTTTTTCTCTTTGCTGTTTTTTATATCTTTTTTTTGAGCGGTGATTATAAATGAGGTGTTTATTAAGTTAATATTGTAAATTCTTGTCATTATTGTTTTTGTGTAAAGAAAAATAAATTCATGTTTCTAGTATTAATTAAAAGGAATTTTGGTTGTAGATAGATTGTGACCGTAGACTAGATGATGTATTTAGCTTTTCTCCAATTTGTGGCTCAGACTTGCCACACATAACTACACATTTAAGAATAAATACTTCAAAATCACTAATTTTAGTTATATCATTTAGGAGAATTATATAGTATCATGTTATATAGCCGCCCATGTTTTACTGACGAAATATTTCTATACAAATAATGATTTTTATGTGTAATGACGCCATTTACCGTCAAAAATCGCCCAGAATGAGTCAGCCTGAGCTTTAGACGTCAAAATTATAGATATGTTATATTTTGCGGAATTACATGTGCTCTAAAATATAGCCTTATGTTGAATTAAATGTTTTGAAGTAATGGCTACTTCTATATCAAACACATTTCTTTGCGGTATGTTATTTTTCTAATAATAAGTAATATTTTAAGTAGTGACTATGTCAGAGCCATATCAGTCCACCGATAATTTAGCTCATCGATTCTTATTCGAATTTTTGACATATTTAGAGTTGTGAAATAATAATAGTAGACTGATAAGTGTGAAGAATTTTCATCACTACCATCTTAAGTAAGATTAATCATGTATGATTAATTACGAATTAGAGAATAGTTATGTTTTGCTATTGCGACGAAATCGAGAAATATATTTCATTTTCTGACAATTTTATTCCAATAAAACTTAATTATCTGCTTCGCTATATTGTCCACAACAGTTAAATTTAACTCATAAAACGTAATTTAACTATTCTGTGTACACTTTAAAACTATTTGCTTTTAAAATTATTATTATCGCATCAATGAGAAGCAATAACGGAAATTAGGAATGAAGGAACAAAATATCGTCATTGTGTTTACCCTCGCATTTTAAGAACATATGTGACAAAGCCTGTTTCCATGAAGCCTGTAGGATGGAACAAATATGCAGTTCTTTACATTTTATGATAATTAATGTCAGTTTCAACATAATATTAAACAACTTACCACATACGTTATCAGAATTTTATAAGACTATCAGCTGGCCTTTATTAAATGTTAAAATTAGATGAATCGTTGATTCGTCGGGTTTTAATATTGTATATTATTCTTAGGCATTATTAGTCATTGTAATACACCAGTCGTTTTATTGTTCAGAAAGTTCCTACCGCTTTAATCCATGTATGTCACAAATTCCACCAAAAGCTGTACCCTATCTTGTCATTTTTCAATAGATCATAAATCTTTAAACAATTTTATTGTATAAATTGTACTTAATTTTTTTATACTTTGTCAGCTTTATTATGACCACTTCTAAGGTTTCTTAAACTTATGTGGCATTGAACTTTGACTTCAATTAACTAAATTATTGCTTGATTTTGAAATTGAAATCAATGTCGCATGCTGATGTCTGAAAGTTTCTGAGAATAATGTTATTGTCTCATTTATTAAATTTTTTTATTAATACTCGTTTCATTACCTTTACGTTACTATGTTACCTTTACGTTATTACGTTATACTAAAGTCGGATTGCACCAAATGGAAATGATGCAACTTATAAACAAACATTCATATATCAGATTTGAAAATCTTCATACATTATTTGTCAAATCTGAATTTGTATCTTTTGGGACAATTCGTCGTAAGCCAAGTTGGTTACTTTATACCTTTAAAATGTTTAAAACAAATCACTGCCAAGTAACTTGATTATCATAAATTCGAATTATACCTAGATGGTAATGTCTATTTCAATATTTTAAATAGAAATGAATGCTATTTTCTAATAATACGAAAATAGAAACCTATTTTATGTTGTTTTACAAGGGAGATAAAAAATTGTTTTATTATGAAGCATCAATTTTAGAGCATAATTAAAAAAAAGAAATTATTTTTTAATTACAATATATTGAAATACATTACTATCAATAATGTTATAAATGAAATAATCATTTTATTTATTCTAATTATTAAGCAAGACAATAATAAAGTCAATTTAAATCAGTTCATAAAAAAATAAGAATTTGTATTGTGGTCAATTTTGCTGCCGCACGTAAATGTGCTAGCTCGACCGGTGTAATATTACACTCGCAGAATACAGGCGTAAGTAACATTTCCGCTGTTTTGTTTCGCTCAGTGGGCGAGAGCTCCGGTGGCCCATGATTGCAGTTTTGAAAGAGAAACTACCCCAAGAGGGTAACTACTGTAATTCCGGAGATTCTTTTCCTAAGCGTAATCTGCTCCGGCCGTTCGTCGTATACTGGGAAGGGCATCAAGACGCCAACATCATCTATCTGCCAGAGACAAACGGAGCAGACCGAAAATGGCGCTTCCTTTTATGCTGTTTTAAAAGCCCGGCAACGCACAAGTGACTCCTCTGGGGCAGAGGTGACCCTCTATTTTCCGATGCCCCCGCATGCTCGTTTGTACCTTACATGAAAAAAATAGTAACAAAAATAATTTTAAAAACTTAAAATACTAAATAGAGATTTCCAATGTGTACCCATTAAATATTAATTTCAATTCACTAAATAAGGATAATTCTTTTCTTTTCCTTCATTGTAAAATGAATACTGGTTGAACAAGCTTTAAATTCCTGTAGGTCGTTCCATTTTTTTGACATTTACTGGTATCTTTTGTGCATACTTAGGTTTGATAAGGATCCACCATCAGTCTGTTTAAATAATATGCTTAACTATAGAAGTGCTGTGAAAATTATAATCTTCATTTAATGTATTCTGTAAACTTATACAATATGTTTTGAAGTTTAACACACTCATGAAGCAGCAATTCTATTTTAATTAATTTTAATGACTGTCGATTTACTTGCTAATTAGAATTAAACAATGATATTGCAAATGAGGTTTATACTTGTGTCAATGACTATAAAGATTATTAAATTACTAGAAGATAATAAATTTTCTAAATAAGTAAATAAAAAAACGATAAAAAAGATTAGCACGTTTTGCTAGCAAAATAAATCATATCCATGGTTACTCTTCAATGACATCGAATTGAAATAAAACTAAATGCATATTTTAAATATTTTTATTTCCCACAATGTTTCCACTTATAAACAGTAATACTTAATCGCCTAAAGATTTATAACAAATGGGGACATCCGATAAGAAAAGGGAAAGGCACAGAGTGGCAGAAGGAATGTAATAGAAAATTATCTAACTCAGCAAAAGTCTGAGATTCAAAGAGAGCTTTCAAGTACTTCTTGTAATTTGAAGTAAAGGATAAAGACGAAGAGCGCTCTGCATTGTTGTTGGTCACTTTATACAGCCAATTGAATCAGGATTTTTTTAAGTTAAAGTTTAATTTTACATTCAAAGCATATACCAATAAATTGCAGCAATTCGCTTTTGTGATTACTCCTGCAAACGCTTTTCTCGTTATTCAATAGGTTGAAAAACAAAGTTCATGCAGTATTGTAAAATGTATTAAAGTATAAAAAACAAAAACCATCACGAAAAAGTAATATATCGACTTCAAATTATACATAAAAAATAATTATACTGTTACTAAAATGTACGACATGTCGGACAAAACAGAATACAACGATTTTTATCGCTTCACCGACGCGGTAAGTTTATGCTTTATAAGCTGTAAATCGAGATATTCTCCACAAAAATTACTTAACTTAAAACATGGGTTGTTTACAAATTCTGTGTGATTTTCATCACATCTGAAACAAATAATCGACTGCATTGTTTCAAACATACCTGATTCAATTAGCTATTTTATAACAACCAAAGAGGTTTTCAGACCCTAATTTTGGATGATAGATGTTATAGAAAATGGGTATTTTAGTGGAATGAAATAAACAGTGTCACGCACATTTATGATAAAAAATAGTGGAATTCTCATTGTTCTAAAAATCACAATAGATAAGAATTTTTGGGAAATCATAAAAAAATAATATAATAAAATGACTAATGATGTTTAAAAATTTTTTTCAATGGAATAAACATTTGCCTAAATGTATTGGATCGTTTATAAATTTACAATCCACATGACAAATGTTTTAGTGTAAAATTGATATAGATATATTGTTTTAAAAATTATTTTTCAATACTTTATTTCACATTATTAATCTAATTTTTAAACTATAACTGAATATTAAAAATTTTTGAATACCTACAAAAATGGTAACTCATTTTTCCTTAATTCAATACAGTACATAGACCTTATTAAAAAATTAAGATTTATGTTCTTAGTGTACCAAAAAAATGATGTACAAAAATGCATATAAACATTCTCGTCCTGCAGCAAAAACATTTTACTCAAGTTGCCTGAGAAGTTACACAGTTACTTAATTGTGATGATTCTTACTTATAAATAAGTACGAATAAATATTCATACTTATTTATAATTCGCTCTCAAACAAGTGTACCACAGTTTTTATATAAAATTATCTGTGATTGGTTTTTCAAAACCTGAGACTTATCTAGATTTATAAACTGATTTGGGTGAATGCCAAGTGCTAAATTAATCTACTAAACAGAGATTTATTTATACACATCTATGCACATCAAAGTGAATAATCAAAATGTTGTATTAAAAATTATCTATACAAAGCAGTAAATCATTAAAAAATACTCTAAATAATTTATTTTAAAAACTTATAATATTAATTATACTAGGAAGATACACTAAAAATAACAATATTTATAAATCAACAACAAAATTGACAGCATTATATTTTTATTTAAATCAATCATTTTTATAAAAATGAAATTTTTGGATAAAAAAAAGACTGAACAATAGGCCTTATTTTTAAAATTGTAATTTCACATTGTACATGTATATTGTAATAATGTAGCACAAGTATACAATAAAATTGTAAACTGCAGTACTCCGAAATGTAGAAAATAAGAACACATTTTATTTTGAAAAAAAAATGCACTATTTTTATGTATTATACTTTCTTTGGGAAGTCATGTTCTACTTTATTAAAACTGCTTAGGTTTTTTTTTTTTGCTTAGAACCTATGCAATGCATACAGTAAAAATTTAGAGGAATTAATTAAAAGTTACATCATAGCCCAATCCAAATTTAATAAAATTTGTTATGGATCCAATACAAAGAAGTGATTCCACATAGCTGAAATATCATATGAATTGTTGATTTTCTAGCTCCAAATACACACATACAATCCTTAGTGAGAAGCTGCAAGGGATTTTTCTCAATAACTATTCAATGTAGGAATTTGAAATTTTATTATAAGAAAATGAAAGACAAACAGTCGACAGGTTATATAAATAGAGAGTGTAAATGCATCGTAGCTATTACACGGCGCCAAATTTTTGCAACTAATATAAATCGCGAATTGTTTATAAGGTGAAGCTTTTTCCGGTAAAAAAGGAATATGGAAAATTTATAAATACTTTGTAAAATATTTATAAGCCCGTTTTCCAGAACAGTGAGCACGTACCACAAATTTAATGTGGTACAATCTCTACATACCTCTAGTGCTTCACCAGTTTCATCAATTGCTTCATGACGAATGCGGCAGTACGACTAAAATTAAAATTGTTCATGGCAATTGTTAGTCATGATTATTTTGGCAAATATTTCCAAACTTGCCAAACAGTTCAAGATCTAAACAATTAATATTTTATTTTACACAAATCAGAGTTTAAGTTTTTATACACATCGTCATTATATCCATACTATTTTATCAACTTTTGGAGAATGAAATATATTAATGTAAGATAAAATTCGTACCACTAAATGGATAATTTTTAAAAAAGGTTAATAAGGTTTGTATTTTTATTGATACCTGTGTCCCGTAGTAAAACGAAGGAGACTTCTTGAAGGAGAATTCTTAGCCCTTCATTAATATCTATTATCATCTTATGCACAAGGCTTTCTAGAGACTGCTGACCTTTTTTTTCATCAAATACATTCACTGTACGTTTCATTCGTGAATCTATTTATTTTGTTCATCCTTTCTGTATGGAATTCCAGATTCTGTAACACGTCATGCCGTGGCGCAATTGTTGCCGACACATCAGTTAGTCACTAGAACGCGCTTGCGCCAAGTTTGCCGACGCCAAAAAATACACATCGGATTATATTCCATTATTAAGTTAATGTATAGGTGAAAAAAAAACTACTCTCACATTATTTACGCACACAGCTCAGACCCTATTCCAGGCTATTGTAGATATGTACATTTCCTTTACTGATAAAGAAGCAATTACAGGTAAATTCATGTACTTCACAAATAATGACGAAGTATATTAAGCCTTGCTGCATGTCAATAAGGTATAAATTTATGTGTAACCATATGATGAATGATAATAAAATAAAACAAATAATAAGCTAATAGGGAATAGAATATATTGTTTTCTATGTAAATGAAAGTGCAGCGTCTGATACATAACACCTAAGTGGTAATCTGTAGAAGAAATAGGTGATGGTGAGCAGGGGTTATTTATCAATATCATTTTGTAAGTATGATACCCCATTACCTTGAACGATCACAAAGGTTGTTAATTACTCTCAATAAAACCTGCCGAGTTTATTTGTGTAAAGAAATAAATAGTGTAAACTGTACTCTGTAATAATCTACCCTGTAATAGTTTAATATGTACAAGACAACGCACGAAACTTTGCCGTTGTGAATGATGTACTGCGCAGGTATTACCCTCCTCGACCCTTCCTTCTTCTCCGCCGCGTTCCTACTTACGCCATTGCGACGCTATCGTGATGAAGTTAACAGGGGCAAAGTTTCATGCGTTGCACTGTAGTTAATTTTCCTTTGTCGAAAAACATAAAATGTAGGATGAATTACAATGAAGAACCGGATTCAGTGATCATTTCACAACAAATTTGGTCTCATTAGAAATTTATCCGAAATTAGTGCAAGGTACTGAACATTTTACGTATTATAATGTATAATGAAATTTTTTTCCGTTTTAAATATATTACAGATATTTTTTGTTTTGTACCTTTATCCAATTTTAAGACACATAAAAAAGAAACAAATGCGTAATTCTCTTAAATTTCAACAGACACCATTATATAAGTACTCACATCACACATTTTACTATTTCTGTAATTTTTTTAATTTTTTAATACATAAATAACTTTAGTTATTATTTTACAAACATTAAACCTAAAAAATATAGTTTTATATCCAAATTAAGATTTCTTGCAATCTAAGTGTTGGGACAATAATTTTATGAACATATTTTAAAGCTTGTAGTAATGCTTCTTCTAAAGTAATTTGACATTGATTAAGCCTTACACTAAAAAAATAACATTTAACATTAATTAATAAAACAAAGTTTAATCGCAATACTCTGCATTTCCACTTTTTTATAAATTCTTAAATAATTAAAAACATTATAATACACCATTGATATTTTTTTTTGATATTTTGATTTGATATTTTTAATTTGAAACATAATACTCTAATATGAAATACATTTAATAAATACCATAATTAGATAAAAAACAAAATACTTGTAACTGTATTATTATTATAAATAAAACATTAAATCAACAATAAAAAAAGTTATTGTACTTTTTCAAGAAAAGGTAATATCCATTAAATCATAATCGCTTACATTTTATATTTCAAATTATTTTTTTAATAATGATTAAGTTATATGTATGTGCTATATAAGCTGAGGAACTAAATTAGATCAATGATTAAAAATCTTTAGGATATTTGTATATTTAAGGTTATTTAGAAGTCTTGGTTCTCTGTTGGGGATTGATTGAAGTATGACTTGATGATGACAGTTCAGAGAAGAATGCAAGAAGTCCAGATTGTTATAGACAATTAACTGATAATATGGGGTATTTAAAACAAACATTTTTTATATTACGATTCGTAAACATGTTGATGCCATTTTTCCAAATTTTTTAATCAACATTCATGATCTAAACAGCTTATTTGACCACCTAGATGTCCATAGCGATTCACACCACTTACATACACTTTGTGGATGGTCAACATCATATCACACCTCGATCAATCCAGACCTCAAAATGAAGACTTCTAATTTCAGTGATCTCGAATGCATGAAACTAAATATTTTTAAAGCACTCTTCTAATTTAATCCCCCAGTGTAAGTGTATAAAATTAGGTACACTATGTGTAAATTCTATGAACATTTTTCTTTTCAATTATTTTTCTGACTTCTAATTAAATGTGAAATTCTTAAAAGGGCGTCAAGAAGTTCATTTAATCTTGTCACAGGTCACGGCTGCACCGGTATATTAATCATATAAAATTCACAATACAAAATGCCTCATACTATGGAATAAATAGTACCAGTGTCTATTTCTGAAAATTTTCGACATAGTACATCATGCATTTTGTTATTAGACAATGGACAAAAGCAGCCAATGTCCTATGCTAATTATCATAGTCGGAACGTGAACAATGGCTTTGTTACATGTCGCCAACAACATCGAAAAAAAAACCTCAATTAGCTTCATTTAAATATTAAATAATGAGCAACACGAAAATAACAATTAACAAAACGATTTATTATTAAAATTTTCCATGATGTACATATGTTGATAATGAAAATCAGATGAAATACAAAATTGAAAGCCAATTTCAAACAAATATGACATTATTATTACTATCCATAATTACGTGGAAGATTAACTAGATGCTTCACTGTCAATTACCCTGTTAATTCAGAGCTTACTGTGTGGTAAAATATCTTTCCACCAAGATGCGCGCTCCATCGCTCCGGGGCTGTGGAACAGCTGCTTCTGAAGGTTTTGATACAACTGTTCAGGAACAAAAAAAGACATTACTTTATTTGTTATATTTTCCCTAAATAAATTTCGCAATGGCCACTTGCTGTTGTTTACTAAGAGAAACGCATGCCTAAATGCATAAGTACGACGAGTGTTTAACTGCTGCAAATTGAGTCTGAATTCATTTTTGCCTTTGAATCCAGTTATGCTCATTTTCTTAAAATATCATGTCTTCAGTCCGTGGTTAAATGTAAATCTACTAGTAAAGTATTTTTTATATATTCATAAGTGTTCTTATACAAAATTTTGTATGAATCTTCTGCTGGGTAAGAAGTAAAAGACAAACAAAAATAGTTGAACTATTAAAAAAGTGTTTTCGTGTTTCATAAGTAAAAAGTTGCAGCAAAATTTCTTTGGTTGTGCTGTTTGTATTTGGCTAGTTTTGATACCATTAAATAGATGATATTCAAAAGAATGTGCGAAAAAGATAATGGTTAAAAGGCAAACAAACTCCATACTGCATACGTCCTTGTACTGCTTTAATAATACCGTTGGATAATTTTAGCTTTATTTAATTGTATAAAGATATATTGATAATGAAATAATAAACATACTTACATTCCCATCGGACTTTCCGAGGACAGAGTTCAAAACGAAGTCGGTCGGCGCGAGCGCATCGACAACCGTCACTACGTCGTCCTTCAGTTGCGCACACGCCTCCAAAATGGCTTGCCTTAAAAGGCGCGACAAATTGCCGCCGGTAGCGAATCCACCTTCGTACAGAAGTACTAAATGCTTGTCCAAAGCCCAGAGCCCGTAAAATATAGCCAACCTTTCTAAAACCGGCCGAAGGCTCGGTTCTTTCTTGTCTATCGATTCCCATGTAAATATTAAGACTAGATATTCTGCGTATGCGCATGTTAGTTCCCTCCACCTGTAAACTTGCGATTTTGCTTTGGCGTGAAATTTACTTAGGCCTTTCGCTAATTCTTGGTCGTATTTGTTGTTCGTTTCTTGGAGCAGCCAACATAAAAGCCATTGGTATGTCGACGTTATAACTGCACAAGAAATATGGATCTATTACATATACATAGCAATATGGCGGCAAGACATGCATACACTATTAATCATTAAAACTTTATGCTAAATAAATTAAGAGATCGAGAAGAGCAAAATAAAAAAAAATAACAAGACAAGAAGTTTGTTGATGCCAAGGAATTTTCATTAATCAGTATAGAATTTGAAAAACTATTGCACCAAATCTCGATTTTAGAATGTAAACTCTCAACAAAAGTGTTTAATAGCTATATCTAATTTTTGTGTACTTTTTAGTTATTACTATAAATGCTTAGTGTTGTAATTTAATTTTTATTTAGTAGTTATTTCATTTCACTAGGAAAAGAATAAAAAGAGTATGCCACAAAACTACAAATATTTAAAAAAAAACTATAATTAACAAAAAAAACCTGTCCTGTTGGGCAGTTTTTAGTTCTCAGAGATTATTTCTAAAATAAAACTGTCCTACTGGACATACAAGAAATAATCACTGAGAGTAGATATGTTGAAAACCATTGCCAAAACTTTGAC
Organism: Eumeta japonica; assembly: GCA_005406025.1. Lineage (NCBI taxonomy): Eukaryota > Metazoa > Arthropoda > Insecta > Lepidoptera > Psychidae > Eumeta > Eumeta japonica. The sequence goes on from BGZK01001795.1 coordinate 69,830, forward strand.
TACAACAGTTAGCTTTAACTGTTATTAAAGTCTGTACTCTGGGAAATTAATTTTGGTGCCTATTAAACTAATAACTTCTGCTCTGAAAGCTATAATTAAACCGTCTAGCTATTTAGAAAACAATTATGACGCAATGCAATGATACCTATACTATATTTGTCTAATGGGACTGATCATCTTTAATAGGACATTGGTATATTTTTTGGTTACAATCTTTATATGAAAAAAACACAGTTTATAAACAACTAAGCATTACAAATTTCCAATTAGAGAGAAGAGGTAGGTTATGTTTTATCAAACTTCACATTGTAATCAGGCATTTTCTTTTCTATAGTGTGCACTGTTTATGGAGTTTTACATTGAAAATAAGACTCCACTCTGATGTGCCTTAAATGCAATATAAAACTTGATTTGAACATTTTCCAGATAAAAAAATAATCTTTGTTGGCTTATGTCTTGGTTTTTTTTAAGTGACTCAATATTTATAACTATACATCATATAGAAATACATGTTTATTATAAATCAAGATCCCATTACAAACAGTTTGCTGAAATAATCTCATTGACAGTCATAACACTAAATTATATAGCCTTTCGTAACCATTTGTGCAGTAGTTCTATATCCATAGATACATCAATGTGACTTGCCTGGCTTCATGCAGGTGGATACACACTAACTGTTTTACTATCTTTTATATCTAAATCTGATCCTAATCACATTTCCGATCAGCTTTCATTTTAAATTTGATCATAGTCTCAATTTCGAATCTGGATCCCAGTTCATATTATATGGCATCATGTATATTACATCCCACTATACTAAATTGTTATTCCATCACATTATGTTACGTTACGTTACACAAATATTTACAGGAATTATGAAGATACAGACAATAATGAGATATATGTATCAAAAACAATTATTTTGATTAAACTAATGAACCGCTCAAGTTCAAACCCACAAATAATTAAATATACACATTTATTTCCTTTACGATATTGAATATGACTAAACAGGTATTATATATACAAGATCACTCACAATTTCTGTTCCTAAGAGATCCCGTATCTATATTCTTGAACGTTTCCTTTAATATCCTCTCCTTGGAAGCGAGGAAGGCAACGGTACCGAGAGGCGTAGAGACGGCCCGGCCCGCGGCGGCGCTGGCCTGCTGTCGTAACAGCCAATTGCCCGCTTGCTGCGAGAGCACGTTGTTGTCACCTTCGTACGTCACAGTCGGCTCGTGATTGTTTCTTAAGTCCCCAAAGTTTGCACACTGCCCATAAAAAAGTAATTTAGTCAATTCATAAGAAATGTAGCAGATGCAATTTCTTTCATTTTAATGCTTTTAATATTTAAAGTTTAATAGTGATGCAAAGCTTATGAGCATATTACAAGTAGAAGGCTTGATATATTTTACGTCTTCTTGGAATTTAGTTTGCTTATTTTTTAGATCAGTTACTACTTTTCGGTCAGTTTAAATTGATAGTTTCAATATAGCAATGTTTTTCTTCAGTCAATACTAATATACAATCCATTTATCATTTTAGCTTTATATTATTGTAATACATCATGCAACATGTCACATATTGTCAATAATATACAAATTTAAATGTGATCCACGTGGTGTAGCTTTTAATACTTAACCAAATCTATATAGAAAGATTTTAAACATATAAGTTAGAAAAAATCACCAAAACATACAGTACAACGTAAGAATCTCTGCCGCTGTGAAATTAGTTACAAAAGCGTCGCAATGACGTGAAATAGGAAAATGGGGGAGAAGAAGGAAGAGTCGGGGTGTTGAACATGCGCATCGCTTCATTCGCAGACAATTCAGGGCGCCAGATTTCGTGCGTCGTACTGTATATGTCGATTCTAAATTAGTAATAAACTGAACTACATTTTCAAGTAAAAACGTGTTTGTTAGAGTTTTGTATTAACAAAAGCAGGAATTTAACTATATATATACACATACACTTAATGACGATCTCTGGCTACAGCCAGTGGGTGATCATCAGATATCAGACTAATTTTGTCACACATAATGAATAAAAAATATACATTAAAATAAGCGTTATCAAGCACCCAACATTTTTTTTACATTAATAAAATTGTATTTATTTTTTATTTCAAATCATAATTATATTTCAATAAAATCTCGAAATCGGCATGCAAGTCATTTAATATACTTATTATAATATAATAATACCTTGAGGTAGCCATGGCCGCCGCAGGCCTCGCGGCACTGCTGCACCGCGTCGAGGGCGCGCCACGACAGCAGCGGTTTGCTGCTCGACACCATCGCGTGAATCTCTGAAACCGCGTCACTCTGTGTAGCAGAGCATCGGGTCAGTCGCAGGCCAGCGAGCGCCAGAAGCACGATTGTTGTCAATACACACGCGCGAGAGGGCGTTCATCACGGATCGACCTATTCTACGCTACTAGCTTAGATGTTATTGTACACCACAGCAATTTTATTTTACTTGTTAAAATTTTCTATGAGCTCTCTCATCGAAATCGATCTGGATATTTTCAAAAATACTTTTACACTTATTTTAGAGAAGGGCTAGACAAGGTTTTTTTTTCCTTTTTTTTAATTTACTTGGAAGGGAAGTGAATTTATATATCAAAATTTGTTTATGTGATACTTTGTCGACATAATATTTTGACTCTTTATAGTTCCTAACTACCATAAATTGACAATTTTTTTGTATTTGATAGGTTAAACTTGGGAAATATTAGATAAGTAATTTATTCTATGAGTTATAAAAGTTGTTTGTTTGTGTACAAATCAAGTTTTATTACATACCAGATTCTATTTAAAAGCATTATTGAAGGCATTTAAATAGAATCTGGTAAGTAATAAAATTTAATTTGTCATATATATTTATAATGAAATAAAGGCAATATGGATTAGAATTTAATAAAGCGTAAATCTAAATCGAAAACAAAGTAATTAGCATCAAGAGTAAATAAACAATGATAGAAAAGTGGAAGTGTATTCTAAGGTTGATAGGCGAGTAGTTTGTCTGAATGGGGCTATATTTAAAATTTAACTACTTTTTTCTTGCTGATGTTATATTAGTTGCATCATTATAATGAAATATAAATTAATAAAAAAAAAATCAAAATACAAAAATATTCAATTAATGTTCTTTATAAAAGTCTATAGTTTCTCAGAAAATATAAAAACATCAAAACAATTTTTGGTATCATTATACAAGCACAGCTAAACAGATATTAAAACATTTTGCAATTCATAAAATCATAGTCAAAAATATTTTTCTGAAATCTATTGAATCAAAAATTATATTGTTAATAAATATTAATGGTAGGTGTTTGCATTAAAGAACTTACCAAATCCTCCATTTGTAACCCCGCGAGAGATTTCTCCACAATGTTCAAGTATATTCGCGTGAAGCTCTCGACGTATATTCGGAACACGACGGCCGCCGCCACGTGACCGAATAGCCGCCATTGCTGCGATTTGACGATTTTTAAAGATTTTTGCTACTTGATACTTAATTAAGGTCATAAACATTTTCTAACTATTGATGTTATATCATAACAGAGTTATAAAATATATCTGTTAATCCATTCTGATTTCATGAAATAGAATCCACCATAGACTTACATGCAATTCATATTCCAAGAGCGGTATCTCATTATCCTCGTCGCCAAACTGCCTCCTGGTCGCGGCGTACCTCACGGCTATAGCCGCCGCGCTCGCTAGGGTGAGACACGACTCCTGCATGATTCCAATACGACCGGCTGATAAATTTTCTAGAGCTGCTCCCAGAATTCTGGAGGGATCAGAGAAAGAACTCTCATATTGTCCATCCGGTGTGACGTCAGCTGTTCTGTTTAGGAGATTTTCTCTCGGTATGCGGTACTGGTTAAAGATAACGAATCTGAAAATTATTTAAATTTGGTAATGATTTAGGAATACCGAATCAATTCATGTTAAATAATTGTAGATAATAAGCATAATCTATGTAGCAATTGATTTGTTGTACAAGGATTATTAATATAGGATATCAGATATTAAACCTTGTACTTAACTTAAGAAATTGAAATAATTACAATTAACAGAGGAAACAGATAATCAATCTGCAATCAAAATAATACTAAATAATTGCAGCTCGCATGCAGTTTCTTTTATTCTGCTATTAACAATTAATTCAGCAATTAGATGTTTAATTTTAAATCTGTACTTTTAAACTTGTAGAATAATAAAATTCTTCTCAACATGAAATTAATGTAACAACACTATAAATAATTCAGTGGCATATAGATAAATATTATTGGAACGCATGCTGTGTACAAAAAGTTCATTATGGAAAATACAATTTACCACATGATAATTGACAAAAATAATTACCCATTATCAATGCCATTAACTCCCAATTTTTTCCCCCATATCTCCAACTATGAGTCCAGGATACGTTTCTAATGTATCTGGGTCTCTGATTGGCACCACGAATCCATGTAGACCATGGTTGGTCCTATCTGGTGTGATCAGTTGCGCGAAGAGAAGTGTATGGGTACATGTTCTACCTATAACAATATAATATTATTGAGAATTGAATATGCTATGGACATGCTAATTATGTGAAAAAGAAATATTTTTCTATACTTAGTTAATTTATTTTCACAATAATTCATGCATATTTAAATTATTGTAGATGAGAAATTAAAATATGTATAAATATAGGCCAAGAGGGAATTTGCTTTCCAGCTTAGTAAATTCATTCTCAAAATGGGTATATAAACCCATTATACCTAAATTAAATGGTAAAAGTCACTTTTAGTTAAGAGTTAATTTTAAAATAAAGTTATGGAAGAAGTACTGAATTCTATAAATGGATTGAAGAATGAGAAGAAATCTCAAAAACAAATGCTATCTATGACATTCAATTATTAATTAACATTAGCATATAACATGCTCTTTTTTTTTAATTTGAGCGGTACATAATTATTTCCATTCATATGTATAACATTCATGATAAAATACAATATGTATTGAATATCAATATTCCTATAAAGATAGGCTAGTGACATTCATGAAATAAACAGCTATACCAAATTTTATACTAATTAGTCTGAAAACATGCACCACGAAATATGAAAGTGCGAGATTAAATGGGTTAAATGTTGAATCAGTGAAACTTGTATCACAGTGTTGAGAAGTTATTTTATTGTAAATTGTACTAAATTATTCTTAAAAACAAAGTATCCAGTTGTATTTATTGGCTATTAATTTATCTGGTTCAAAAATACTAATTAAGTATTAAATTTGAACCATATCTGTACATGGTGACTGAAAAAGGTATGAATAACACCACATTGAACATTGAAGTTCGAAAAACGTTATCTATAGTTGTACTACTTGTAGTGCTAGTGTTTATCAACGGAAACATGTTTATGGACGAAAAAATTTGGTTCCTGTAAAGTCGGTATACGGGCGAAAGTTTTACGTGACAACGACTTTGAATGGTAAAATCATTTTAATGTGAATATTCATTCGTATAGTAGGAAGAAGGATGAAATAATAGTAACAATTTAAAACATTTATTTATACAAAGAATTATATTTAAAACATTAATTTATACAAAGAATCTCGCACTGAATTTCATATTAACAAAATTTTATTTTTACCTTTACACATACATACGTATTTATATACATATACATACAATAACTTGCAATACATTTGCAAGCTATGCACTAATTCTCTAGCTGCGGCAGACAGACTCATAGTTGAGTGGGAGAGAGACGCAAGGCATGGCGGGCCTCTCGTTCGGTGACTCATCGTTACGTTACCGAGCGTTACACTTTTTCATAAGTGACTCCCAGCCGCAACCTAATTTAAGACGTTGTTGTCACGTGGGAATTCCATTTTGGGGATTCATTCTAAAATCGATATTGAAGTCGCCCACAACAATCACAGGAGAACAGGAAGTATACCTATTGAGGTCGCTGTAGTGTTGTATTTGTGCATTGCAATGCAACATTAATTTGACATACTGGTGACCTATATACAGTCATCACTCTGACATTAAATATTTCAAAATGTAAGCATTCACAATGGCCGTTTACAGCGCCTGGGTTATTTAAATAATATCTTTTACATGATCCATCTATCACGCCATCCTTAAGATTGCGACGTACATACGCGATACAATATTGTCTCTTCCCCATACATATAGATAAGTCGGGTCAATGCGGTAACTACAATTATATTTATAATTTTTTTTTCACAGCTTTAAGGCAATTGACCTAAGTATTTGATATGAATATCAATTTGATAAGTCTACGGGTTTATGAGGAAAAGTGTAATAAGTTTATGATTATTAGAAAAAAATATTATGTGATGTAACTAAAAATTGAAGGTTTTCGGAATTCTTTCTTTATTTAGGCTATAAAACGTTGCTTCACGCCAAATTTCAAGATTCTAGGTCGACTGGATGTACCCTTTAGGTTTTGATTCCCTTGCTAGTAGCGAGTTTTAAAATATGCGCCTTAAATTGCTGTTAATACCTCTACGCGTTCATGAGGAAAGGTGTAGTAAGTTTAAAATTATTGAAAATATTTTTATTATATGATGTAACTAAAAATTTACAGTTTTCGCAATTTTTCCTTTATCTGTGCTATAAGACATTGCTTCCTACCAAATTTCAAGATTCTGAGTTCACGGGAAGTACCCTGTAGGTTTTGATTCCCTTGCGCGTGTCGAAAATTTGCGGCATAAACGGCTGTATCTTTTGAATATGTTGGCTTAGAAATTTGATTTTTTCATAGCTCCAAGGGACAGTAGACCTGAGTACCTATTTGATATAAATTTCAGCTTGATACCTCCACGCGTTTCTGAGAAAAAGTCTTGACAGACAGATAGACGGACAACAAAGTGATCCTATAAGGGTTCCGTTTTTCCTTTTGAGGTATGGAACCCTAAATATGATTATTTTTAATATTTATATAATTTTTAATTAATGGATATGTTGGTATATAATAAATAAAAGCAACACTGCAACATCATACAGAATCTGTGGTTTAAGGCGATGCTTAAAAAATTGAATGTAAGAAACGATTATTGCTCTGTGGCGACCCCCGAAGAAATCCAAGAATTCAACTAATATGAGAATAGAACATCATTAAAACTGTCGAAGATAAGCAACATTTCACCAGCATTGTTACATAAATTTTTATAAAATTGTTTACAAGATTATCTTGTATGACTATAAGTATATTATGACGTAACATTACAATAAAGTGGTTTCTTATCATAAAACGTAACACATATTAGGATGGCCTTGATACCTAATGGACGCGATATGACAATTAAGTGACGTGATATCATTGTTAATAAGGCAACTAAATAATTTATTTTCATGTTTTTTTTTACATATTAGGTACAATATTGTTACGATATACGAATATATAGATTTGAGGATTGAGAAAAATAGAAAACATCAAGAAAAACAGGTTTATATTTAACTACACTATGACACGAAAATACATTAACAGAATGGCTAGAACACATTTTACGAATTGCACATAAAATTCATTACTGATCTCGCTTGGCTTGTAACCACACTTATTGCTAAGAAAAGGGTAATTTCCAACATCCAAGTCCGTTTCATATATTCCAGAGCAAGTGGTCTTGAACATTCTTTAAATGTAAACAAAGACATACATAAACATGTTAACCTTAATTATAAAAAAAAATGTATATGCATTATTGTTGACATAAGCAAACAATTATCGCACATTTTGTAACATTCTGACCATAGAAAGTTCACAGTTCGCGTTAGCGGGGCCGCCGCCGAACGTACGGCGCGGCCTGTGGAAAACTGACCAAGAGCCTGTCGGACCACGCTCGTTCTATAATGAGCAGGGTTCCGAAGCCGTTATTACAAAGAAATGCAATACAGATGAAAAAATTACGTCGTTACACTTTTTCCATGTTTCCCGCACAGAGTAGTTATATGCACTTTAGTCGTCTATGATTAAAAAAACAAGTAGGTATGTCGACTGTTACTATTACTACTAAACAAGTGTAAACTAAAGTTTATCAACAAAAGACCGTATCTTCATGGCACTTATGTCCTTTTCTTGAGCGCAGTTTTTCGGCAATAATTCAAAAACAGTATTCTGATTATGTTCAAAATAATTTTCATTGAAATTACTTAATATGTAATGAGATTCGTTATTTTTTCATATTATTTCGACATTCTGTTTAGAAAATAGAGGGTACGGGGACACAATTTCGGCAATTTTCGGAGCGATTATTGCCCAAATTATTAAGGTAATCAGAAAAATTGCTTAGAAACCTTAAAGTGTTTTTAAAAGAACTGTCGAAATGTGCCACACGTTAATGATTGCAGAGCAAAATTTTTGCAGCTTCCGTTATATGTATGGAGTGCCCCTCCTAGGAATATTTATTTTGGTTATTTAACTACCAAACTAAGTAGTGGCTAAGACACCTACACTATAAATTTTATCAATATACGTTTTGTAGTTTTTAAACGGACGTGACATAATAAGGGTTCCGTTTTTGCTATTTTAGCTCAGAACCCTAATAAAAACGGCATTAACACTAGAAGTGCCGAAACTCTTGTCCCCCCTCAAACCGCCGCCGTGACAATTTTGACCCATTATATTTTTTACAACGTTCATTAGCATAAAGTATAAAATTATAATTAAAACAATATGTAAGTTATTACAAAACATGTTTATTTATTTATTTTAATTAAATTAGTAATACTTTTACACCACAAATACGTAATAATTTTTTTCTAAACATGATAAATACCAAAATCTCTAAACTATTTATTATCAGAAAAGCAAATATTACATACATAATATTCTTTACCAGTGCATTTATTACAGACAGTTTTTACATGTGACACTACACAGATGACTTATTGTACATTTTGACTTGACCTGACACCTTGTATGTTTTCTTGTCTTTCTGGTAGGTTTTCTGAAATTTCTGTAGGAATGGTTGTTTATCTATTATTCATGTACTGTGACTCCAATTCTCCCAGTTGCAATAAAAGTCTCTACGTTTAATTTTGCTATTGTTGATAATTTTATACAATACCTATGCATTTATAGCCAAATCTATCGATTATAAAATGTATAGAAGCCGCCTTTACTGTATATTTCCTGTTCATCGAATCCACAACATCTACTCCATACTTCGTGCTGTTGTAGAATAGTACTGTTTCTGGTTTTCTCTTTGAACTAGAACTTATTGTTATATCTTGATGCATAGTACTCAGCATAAGAACATTTTTGTTTGGCTTAGTCTGATAAACAGTCAAAGTTGTGTCACCAGTTTTTAGGAGAGACGTCTTGTATAATTCTCCTTTAGCGGTTTTTACGGTATTTCTCTTCGAACTCTATTTACAGTGCCTACGACACTAGTGTTTTTAGACTTCAAATATTCCGTTAGTAAAAGTGAAGTAAAAAAGTTGTCACAAGTAACATTCCTACCTTTGTTGATGTAAGGTTCCATCAATTTCTTTACCACCCAGTCACCTAAGCGCTCGCCATTAGGTTTGTGATCATCTTTCCCAAGGTAAGGGAACGCATTTATTATATAATTTGCGTCTTTGTCAACAGCCATCCAAAACTTTTGGCCATACTTATCTGGCTTTGAGCGAATGAACTGGGTAAATCGGCAACGGCATTTAGACGGAAAAAGCTGTTCGTCAATCGTTATATACGGCCCGGGTATGTAACAAGCTTGTGCATTCGCGATAAATTCATAACAAATATCCGAAATCATAGCAAACTTATCCTCATTGAGTCTTTGGCGTCTGCTGGATTTATGATCGAATCGTAGGTATTTCATTATCTCACGAAAACGATTTCGTGACATTGTTGCCTTTATTATAGGATTACCCCATTTTATCGACCATAATGAATCCAGATCTAAATTATGTGCACCAATTGCACCACGTATGTAAAGTACAGCAATAAATGCATCCAATTCTTCCATCGTCATATACCAGTCATTATCTTGTAATTCGCATCGCGCCTCTTCCATAGTACACTCTAAGATATGCTGCATAATTTTTGGAAACTATTAGTTCCAAGCACTTTTACAAGTTTCATCCACGTTGCGCTTGGCGTGAAGTTGGTCCAACGCGATGTCTGAATACATTTTGGCAGCGAAACCTACCTGGTTTTACTACCAGCTTCAATTACTGTCCAGGTAGTACCATCGGGAGAAACAAGTGTTGAGCCTGATGTCATTCCTCGTCGTACGTCGTCGAACAATGCTCAACTATTTAGTCGCCCTCCACCCGCACACCTAGCCAGGAGTAATGACTTTACGTCGAGTTATTTCTTAGAATTTTGGCGGGACAAAATGACCCGGCGGCAATTCTAGGTAAATAGCAAATTATTTTATTTACTTCTGTTTTAATTAAATAGGAAATATATTGAATTAAATAAATACAATAAATTGTAAAAGTCAAAAGTTTCACGGTCTTGAGTAAACAAAATAAAAAATTAGAGACGATGAAACTTGCGGGTGGGACAAAAATGGAACGGTGGCGCTTCTAATGTTAAGGATTTTTTTTATAACTGTAGGTGCACTATAAATTTCATCAATATATGTCTTGTCCTTATTGAATAAAAAGCCTGTGACGTACGGACGGACAGAGAGACGCACAGACATGAAGAAACTATAAGGATTCCGTTTTTGCCATTTTGGCTCGAAACTCGAATAAGTCGCACGGCTGCGGCGCCCGCGCCGGTACATATGGCGGCGGTGCTACTAATCCACCGCTAAAAAACAGTGTGTAAACGGGCTTATTTATGGGCACCACCTTTGTGAAACTTTGTAACAACCACCAACTTTGTAACTTAATTACAAGAAAATGCATGATAGCTTTCCATACATAAAAACGTAATTTATACAAAAAATATATTTTGTGTCCGCCATTGTGTGGACAGCTGAAATATATAATTTAAGCTTTTGTTTTTAAGCGATCCTTTCGTACAATGATCAAAATACTAAAATTTAACTTAACTTATAAAATAAAATCTAACTTAAATAAATCTTATCAAACTTTACATTTATATTGTGTATGCGATAGACACATTACCACTAACGTCATAGAAAATGACGTGTCCACCGTCTGGGTTTTATCGCTCACCTTGTAAAATTACAGTTTTATATCATTTCTTGCAAATAGTTCGTCAGTAACTGATAAGGTGTGTTTGTACAGAAATGTATCATCAATTGAGATAAATATAATAACTAAGCAATAAGAAATTATATACGATAATAATAATGACTAATGACAATTTATAACTACGCTAAGAATTACTTATATAAGGTCCCTAGTGTTGCTTTTATTTGTTTTTGGTAGTCTGTCCTCCTGGTCGGATTGATTTCAAACATCACTAGTCTCTCGTTTTCATTTTTTTATATGTAATTTTTATGTATAATTTATTTTATTTTGTGTATATTAACCCGCCTACCATTATTTTTTTATAGGAAATTCTAATAAACCATCTCAATTTTTCATAAAGTTTTTTATTGTGTTGGGTAAACTATTATAACGTTATAAAAATAACACTTGCAAACAAAAAAGTGACCAGTAGGTACATTTGACCAGATCCACCGGTCTATAATATATTTTAATGCACTGTATCCAAATCTGAATTCCGTTTGGTCCATGCTCCATCAAAACATTGATTGAACTAAATCAAGTTCATCAAAGTAATTTTCAATGGCACTCGTAATCATTTCGGGGTCTCAATATTTTTGTTAAAATGCAACCATCCTCTGATTTAGGATTAGATGGACTTCTCCCCAACTGATCAAAAAATGGGAGAATGTCAGTATCTGGTAACTATAAATAAAGTGTGGATAAGGCTAAACTTACTAGATAACCAAATTATAAAACCAATTTCAATAAAAAAAAACACATGATCATGTATAAATCTCTGTGAATATAACACTAATATAATTATTTAAATTAGCTGTCATATTTGTTGAGAAATAAATCAAAATCTGTGAAAAGTATATGTCAATGGTAATTTTATAAACATGATATTTTCTAATTTTCTGAACAAGGGTATGCTTCACCTCATAGAAAAGTATGGGACCACCTTGGGATTCAAATTAATATAGAGTACAGTTTACATAATAGAAGCTTGGTTATGCAGTATCTGAAAAATTTGTGAAAAAATACATTTATGTTTGTTATGACTTAAAAATACAATTAAAGTGGAGTAATACAAGTTCACACCAATTTTTCAGAGGGGTAGACAGAGATTTTATGTAATTACATTATCTATAAAATTTGATACCTAAACATTTTGTTTCTTTTAAGATAGTGAATTAAAAATTGCAGAAAGTAGTCTTATAATTTTCTATGATTTCGAAGTTTAATAATATTGCTTATTAAAAAACAAAAAGCATTTACAAAAGCCTGAGTTTGTTTATTTTTTCAAGCTCGTTGTATTTGTAATTACAGTATCAATGTTAAGTCAATTAAAAAAATCTCTTTTTTCTGAAAATTGGATATTCTCTCATTTTAATTGATACCTTCAAGACGGTTGCTATAGCTAAATATAGTATTTTAACTCACATACATACCGAAGGTGTTTCATAAGTGACATCGGTTTTCGAATTGAAAAACATATGCTTTTTTTCTACTCAATTTTTAAATGCTATAACTGAAATTTCTGTAATTAGTGCTATTTGTAAATTAAGTTTTGTTTACCTAAATTGCCGACCCAGCATTTTGCTGCTTGAAAGTCGGGTGTATGTATAACAAACTGGCCACGCTGAGGATCATAAGTAGCCGTGGTCCGCATAAGGCGCACGTCACTGCCGTGGGCTATCTCCGTCAGTGCGACGCTCGCTAAAATCTGTTTAGGAGAAAAACCAAAAATTGTACAAGATAATAGAATAATGAAAGTAAATAATAAATACTAATAATACTAAGAAAAGTGGAGGCAACTACTGTAGTGTTCCAATCAATGTTACCACTATAGTATGATAGTCTATTACTAGAATAAATAAGGTTTTCTATCAAATGCATAGTATTAGGTACATTGTATCTGATGATATCTGAAGTTTGTAATGGTATATTCACCATTTTAAATTATTATGAATACAATAAAGTAAGATGTTCTTCAATATTACAGTTGATGCCATTTAAGGTTTTAACACTGTTAATGTTTTTTTTACATGTAAAAAATATTCTAGAATAAAGAAGGAAAATATATTAGCAGAATTATGGATGAACAATCATAATAATTGCTTAATAATAATGTCTTATTTAATTACTGGAAAAAATCAAGATTTCCTTATAAATTATGTAATAAACTTAGAGCAATTTCACTATGCATCATTGATTTATCCAACCACATTATTTCATATTTCTAGGAGTAATTCGCGAGTACAACATCAATTGGTGCTTGAACTAGTATAAATACAAGATGCATTCTATAAATTCTCGGTACAAATACATCCCAACCTCGTTTTGTACATTTGCAGGCAAAAAAATATTCTCATATTGGTTGCTTACAAATGCAATCAATATGAGAAATTGTACATTTTGGTGAAATTAAAACATGGTGCCGTAATTAAATTGTAACTATACAAGGCAAAAGCACAAAATGTAAAAGAAGAAGCTTGACATTTTCTCATAAAAAAGAAACTTGAAAAATTAATTATGTAGAATCGCACTGAGGTATTCTGGATTCGAGATCGCCCGATTTCCAAACTGTGATTTATGCAATTATAATGTGATACAAACTGCGAGTATAAACTTGTCGGTAGTGGCTAAATTTACCTTCATATTCTAATTTATTCCCTGGAAACATGAACAAAACAAGGTTTTCTAAAAATGAAACACAATACATCGATTTATTACCCCCAAAACCCCATGCATATTAAATTTCATAGAAACCGTTGGTGCTGCTTCTGAGATTCTAATTATATATTGGGACCTTGAATAAGTTCTTGCTGTTTCTTTTACAAAATAAAAGCTTTATTTAAATTATAAAGAACAAAAACATTTCATTCAAAGTATTGGCCATCACTAGCAACAACTTTCTCTTATCTTTCTAGAAGTATATGAATTCCACATCGGAAAAAAGATAAGTCTTTTGAAGCTATCCAAATATGGATCAATTTTTTAGCTTCTTCATAAAAATGAAAGCGCTGGTCAGCTAGGGCATGTGTCATCGAACGGAATAGGTGAAAATCAGAAGGGGCTATGTCAGGTGAATACGGCGGGTGGGGTAGAACTTCCTATTGAAGCGTTTTTGCAACATGAGGCCAAGCATTGTCATGTAGCAAAATCACTTTATCGTGTCTGTTTGTAGTGGCCGTTTTTCTTTTAAGGTTCGACTTAAACGCATCAATTAAAGTCGATAGCGATACCCCGTGATAGTCTCATTCGGTTTCAGCAGCTCATAATAAATTACACCTCGTTGATCCCACCAAATACAGAGAAGAAGCTTCGAACCATGGATATTTGGTTTTGCAGACAATGTTGATGCATGGCCGGGCTTACCCCAAGATTTTCTACATTTTGGATTATCGTAGTGTATCCACTTTTCATCGCTAGTCACGATGTGGTGCAAACAACCTTTTCTTTACTGCCGTTGAAGCAGTAGTTCACACGAGAGAAAACGCCGTTCGAACGTCTCTCGGCTTCAATTCATATGGTACCCAATGTCCTTACTTCTGGATCATTCTTAAAACTTTTAAACATTTTGAAACAGATGATGCATCTACTTGTAATATTTTTCCAAGTTCTGTTAGCGTCTGACATCAGTTTTGATCAAGTAATTCCTCCAACTTTTCATCTTCAAATTTTTTCAGTGCGCCAGAATATGCTTTATCTTCAAGTTTAAAATCATTATTTTTGAAGTGTCGAAACCAGTCTCTGCACTTCGTATCCGACAAAGCATTGTCACCATAAGTCTCAGCAAGAATTCTATGTGCTTCAGCTGCAGATTTCTTTTGAATAAAGTAATGTAATAAAATTCCCAGTAAATACACTTTATTTGGCACAAAAGTAGACATTTTCAGAACTAAGAAAAAATTACTTTGTTTACACTAAAGTCAACTACCATACACTGAAATTTAAAGTTAGATACACTACTGCCTTGCATGTGCGTTACCATTTGAAGGGGGTACTGCTACTGCCATCTTTGAAGAAACAGCGAGAGCTTATTCAAGATTTCAATATATATATATATATACAAGAATTGCTCGTTTAAAGGTATTAGATATTACGTTGGGGAAAAAGTTTTTCATTTTTAGTAAGTAAAAAAATTACAATAAAATCTCTTTGGTTAAAAATTAAAAACCGTGTCCCTCTATGTTTCTATTGTTTTTCTGTCTACCAAAATGAGTGAATCTAACCTAGATATTTAATACGTTTTGAAGTTTTATTACAAAAAAGGGAGAAATGCGACACAAACCGCGAAAAAAATTTGTGACTTTTATGGACCAAATGCAATACAGTGTCAGTTAGAGTAGCACAAAACTAGTTCAAGCATTTGTATTCTAGTAATTTTGATATCAAAGATAATATTCAATCTGGTCAATCTGTCACAGATAAATTAGATGCCATTTTGGAAAAAATAGAGTAAGATCGGCATATTAGAACTTACGACATAGCTGCACAGTTGGGGATTGACCACAAAACCGTTTTGAAAAAGACTTAATATACAAAAAAGCGCGATACTGGGGGCCCACATAAGCTCACTGAAAGAAATCTTATGAATTGTGTACTCATTTGCGATTCTTTATTGAAATATAATGAAACCGAATGATTTTTGAAAAGATTGAACACTGGTGATGAAAAATGGATTACCTATAAAAGAATGTACAAAAAGCTCATAGTCAAAAGCAGGGCGGCTGTACCTTAAGTGCGCTCGTCGCTGAACCACCAATTCAAAGATTTAAAATTACAAAATATTACTTCATCTTTATTTTAAAATTACCATTTTAATATTTATCTTTAAGCATACAGATACGTATAAAAATTAAATTTCCAATTATGGTAAAACAGTTTGAGCGCTTTACTAAACTATTAAGACTTATTTTCCTAAATACAAATTCTCGTGCGATTCGGCGAGCGCACGAGGGCAATAATACAACTTGTATGGGATACGAGTTAATGCGTCTGACCGTGAAACAAAAGATGGTTCATAGAAATGTACCGAGTAAAGAGTCGGTTCTCGAGCGCCGCACGTGCGAACCGAAGATTGCCGAGAGCACCGATTTTGACGAATTGGCCGGCCGGCGTGGGCGCGAGGCGACGGCGGCCATCATTGACATCTCGACTCGTTAACAGTATAGTTTCACTGTATGTGTGACGTTAATATTGTTTGTTTATATTATCGTAATTGTTTTTAGTTTTGTTTCGATGCTATAATAGAACTTTTATTCTATACTGTGTGTGGTGTTAGTGAAAATGAGCGTAAACATTGATTATATTAAAGAAAATAACAGGACTTTTCAAAATAAAGTGAATATAAAATTGGCCGGACCGCCACGGCCTTTTAAATTTAAAACAAGAGTGAAAATCAAAAATAAAACATTTACGCGAAGTTTTAAAAAGTGAAATGTATAAAAGAAAGAAATGGTTGTGTGGATGTGAGCGTCTTAATGCATTCTTTTGTTTTCCTTGCATTATTTTTGCGGAGAATCGATTTGGACAGAAACTGGAATCAAGGATTTGACGCATTTGAGTGAAAAAAAAATAAAAACATGATTCTTCGCAAGTACACCTACAAAATGTAATGAGTTTGTCTGTGTTAGCACGGTCGACATTCGTGATCAGCTAGATTCTGTGTATAGAAGCAATATCAAAAGAATCAAAACTTTTCTCCGAAACACCATGTCTCAAGATCAGCTAAATGCACTTTCTGTGCTCAGTATTGAAAAAAATTTATACAATCAATACCCGATTTTAATAAAAAGATGATTGAACATTTCGCTTCAGAAAAATGTCGTCGCATTGATTTAATGTATAAAAAATAAACATATTTTATGTCAATTGTTGTTTTGTTGCATTTTCTGATTTTAATATTTGGTGAGCAAGTAAAGTGCACCACCAGTCTGATAACCCATCAGCCGCCACTGGTCAAAAGGCAAGCAACCTCCACAGACTACAGCAAAACCCGGATCAACTTGCAATAAATTGATGCCATGTGTATAATGGAATTGGAAGGGCATTATTCATTATGAGCTTTTACCGGCGAGTAAAACCATCAATTGGGATCTCTACTGCTAACAGCTGATGAGATTCAACCAAAAAGTAGAGAAAAAACGGCTGGAATTTATCAACCGGAGGGGGTGTGGTTTGTCACCATGATAATTCCAGCCTGCACGCATCCATAGCTACTCAGCAAATATTGAGAGTTTGGTTGGGAAGTGTCAATGCATCCACCATATAGCACTGAACTTGCACCCTGTTTCAATAATGTCAGCCAACATTAAAAGAGGATTTGTCACAGTTTTTTGATTAGAAGTCCCAAAATTACCTCAGCAATGGGATTATGTTATTACCTACAAAATGGCAATAAGTTGTTGAACAAAATGGGCTATTATAATTAAATGAAAATAAAATATAATAAAAAAATTATCTTGAGTTTTACATGAAATACAAAAAAGCTTTTTCTCCGATCTTATATGTCAAAAGTACTATGACGTGGGTTCCGTAAAGGCTGGCACCCTATTAAAAGCAAGCATGAGTAGAATGCAATTCGTAATTGGAACAATGTGGGGAAAATCCAGATGCAAACATCAAAAGAATGAAAATGAAATTGGGTTCATCAATATGACTTTGAGACCAAGGAAGAGTTTATGTAATAGCATATTAAGAAACAGCTCATCTTAAGATATTTAAGGTCTTTGCTTCAGCTGGGAAGCTCTTTTGAAATATCAAGGGATATTGCTGCTAGACTATAAACAAGTAAATAATATGGGGCATACTATGTCAATGATCTATGGTAATAAAGTGCAGCCATAAAAAAAGAGGTGGAGATTGGAAAGCTATGTTGCTTTTTAATGGAAATGCTTTCTTTCACACTGCTCAGGTTGCAAAGGCTGGCACATGTAGCTACCAGTCATCATGGACCACAGACTGTACAGTCCATATCTGGCCCTCAAGTGACTACTTCCTGTTCTCAAATCTGTGAAAAGACCTCCGAGGGAATATGCTGATGATGAAGAAATAAAAGTTGGTATAGAAGTTTAAAAAAATAATAAAAATAATTGGAAGATCTAATAAATACTTTGAAATAAGGAGGGATTATATTGAAAAAAAAAAAAAATAATTACATAAGTATTTTTTTTCATATACATATATACCGAGAACTTATTAAGGCCCCTCATAATTTAAACATGCATGTTGTAATCAACCCTTAATAGTACTTATTCTAAAAACAACCAAGAACATACTTCTCCATTTAAAGTGGCTTGGTAAAACTTGAGATGCCGCTCTGTGCCCAATGACAGTAAAGCGTTTGAGAACAGATATATTCCTATGGCCATTTTGACTGATACACTTGAATTAAAAGATTGGATAGCTTCATTTATGGTCATTATAGTCCTGGTCTGAAAAAAAAATCTAGTCATAGACACTTGTACTCTAAACAAATTGTCAATTAGCAATTCATATTACATGTTGACATTTAAGTGTGGTAAACATTTAAAAAACCCATGGAAATACTAGTTAAAGTTATATTACATTATATTTAAAAAAAATTATAATCATATTGAATAGTTTACTTATAATTATCCAATTATAAGTAAATTAGATATAAATACAAAATTATTACATTCGCATTGAATCGAAGATCTCATTCTAAGGTTTTAAACACAACATTCAGCTAGATCTATATACTAGCACACATTAAAACAATTAAATCAAGCCGTGCTATTCACTCGTTGATTGTATCTTCTCCTTCAATTTTACGTATTGTCCATGCTGCCGCAGCAGCTTTATACTTTTGTTTCTAATAGTATCTTAAAAATAGACAAATTTCATATTTATCACACTCCATATGTTCTATTATCAAAACCTCTTATCCTGTTAATTAACATAGACAATACAATCAAAAGAAAGTAAACCAATTGTACTCATAGAATTAGGGACTTGTCAAATTAACTTATGACATTTAAAAAAAAAAAGGTATATAAATTTCAGTTAGTAAAACTGTCATCACTTAAGGGACACCCTCATTACTTATACATTTTTGTCAGATTACACACAAAGTACATATTCATGTACGGAACAACCTTAGTTCTTTACTTGGTTATAATTTTTATATTCTGTCTTGTTTTACTGATATTCAATAATGATTTTATGCAAGGTAGTTAGTTTCAGATGATGAAAATTCCATCCTCTTTAATATGCCATTGATTTGTTCTATATAAGATTTTCTATAGCATCTCTTGTATTACATAAATTTGGTCTTTAAAATTATTTTATTATATATTTTATATGATGTATTCATCCAATGTTTTCAGATAGTCAAACCGCCTACTCATATATTTTCTACTCCTTCTTCTTTTTCTTTTCTACTTCTTCTTTTATACCAAATTATTATTTCATACCACTATTACTACTTCATAAAACAATTAAATCTCAATACAATAACAAAGTCATTCCACACAAGGATTGTATTCTCTACAGTATGCCCCATTTGTTGTACCTTAGGCATTGGAATTTCTATGCGGATATTTTAAATTCAAATTCAAATTCAAATTCAAAATATCTTTATTTCATAGGTTACAAAATAACACTTGAAATACGTCATCATTTTTTGTGAATTTACACTTTACTGCTCGTTCGGAAGACAGTTTTCCCTCAAGAAGAACGAGCAAGAAACTTAAGGGTAGCTCTTTCTAATTTGCACATACATAACCAAAACAAATACGGAATCATTAGGAATGACAGCCCGTAAGAGGTCGAGCCGCTTATGCCCATTGATTTTGTCTTCTAAATATTCAGAAATTGCATAGTACCCTTTTTACTGAGTGATTGTTTAATAACACTCTTAAATTTATGTAGGGGTAAATCTTGTATATCTACAGGAACCTTATTGAATAGGCGCACACAGAGCCCTCTGAATGAATTTGAGACTTTACTTAGTCGACTAACATGTGAATTCAGTTTATTTTTATTTCTGGTATTGAGATTATGTCGACTACTATTTCTTTTAAACATTTCTAAATTTTTTTTTACATATAATAAATTTTCATAAATGAATTTAGGGTCCTTATAAGTTTGTAACCCACATCAATTATTATACATTGTATATCCCATAGCTAATCAGCTCCAAATCTATACAATTACCGAACTTTGTCCTTGGTAATTCGCAGGAAGAAAACCTTGTCCATATAACACAACACTTTTCAAATTGCAACTTGCACTCTTAAATTAAATTTTCATTCTAATATCGCTTACAATTCTTTCAATAAGATTTTTGTCAATATTGAAAAATTTATGTGCAGCATAATTAATGTCTTTGAGGCTGCGATGGGTCTTTACTTTTATAAAAACCCAAAAAAACAGCTCTGCATTAGTCATAGATATCTCACTGCCTTTTCAGCATTTATAATAGGTGTGTGATTATACCTCCTCGACATCATTGACAAAACCTTACTCCTTGCTGTCATACTTTTCATTACTTCCATAATTTCTTTCAGGCTAATTTAAAATATTTAATTGGAGTGGCATTGTTGGTGTCTGGCACTGATCCTCGTGTGATAAAAATCACTTCCTCAATAGTTCTATCATTACTCACTCAAATGATTTTCTACATTCAACAGGCATCCACTTTAGGTTCTATCGCATTCATACTTGATGTCTAGGAAATGATCCAAACATTTTGCACTATGTTTCAGAAACTTTTTATTTTGCCTTAGTTAAAGAATCTCCTGTAATCATATTTTATCTCATTCTTTCTACACATTTTTTAACTTTCACTTTTGTAGCTTTACAAATTAATTTAGCAGCTTTGTTTTTCCCAAAATCCTTTTATTGAAAGTGATAGCAAATAACTCATATTTCTAAATATGTCATAGACAGCATCGGTAGGCACTGAGAAAATTAGCTACCACACAGACAATATGGTACTTCAGTCATTATTAAAAAAAAAATCATTTATCTAAATCCCTATTAAAGTTTAATGCAACAGGAAAAAAGTTTGAATACCCCAGTTACAAGCGGGAATGTCTTGAAGTCGCGAAGACATGAGGCATTATAACAGGAGTTAAAAAAAATGAGTTACATTGGCATAGATCTAAACAGAAATAAACACAGACACTTAAAGTTTTGCATCGAGCAAAAAAAAAAAAAAAGAATGAAAGAATAGTGATCATATAAAGAAGGATATTAGAAAAGAAGATTTACCCTACCCTTTGATATTTATTTACAGGTTATAGTATTTATTATTTATCTTGACATAATTTTCTGCCATTAGATTGCATGAATACTGGCTCATTTTGTACTCCTGTCATTTATAGTCCATACTAGAGCCTACAATCCTCTCATAATTCTTGTCGTTTCGTTCATGAAGAATCATTTAGAATAGTTTATGAAGATTTCATTATTAATAATCTCTTACATAACCTAATACATTACACAGAAAAGAATAATTAATTAAATTAATTTTACCTTTTTACTGTAACTAGATTCCAATAGTTCTTTAGATAAAAACTTGTACTCATTTATTCTTTTGACCTGCAATTGTGTTATCCTTTTTTGTTCTTCGACTGGCAAAGTGGTGGTTGGATGCGCAAATAAAGGATCTTTCTCCAAAGTTTTCCATATCTTGTACTAAACAGGGAAACAACACACTGAGTAATGAAGAACCACTTACAGCAGCTAAATCATATCATACATACGAAAGTGAGCGGTAGCCTAATGAGAACTATGCTGGAGATGCAAGTTATAGCCCACATTACTTATACCATTGAGTGAATTTGTGCGTTCACAAAGTTTGAGTGAGTTCACAAAGCAATGTGAACATGCAAACTATACTTCATCAGTTGTTAAAGAAAGAAAACACTTGAAACTTAAATATTGGAAAACTCACTAAGGAAATGTATTAAATCAGCATTGGGTCATTTCTAACACCTTTTTTTAAAAAAATAAAGATGTCCAGCGATGGATAAGTGGATGGATCATGGAATAGCTTCAATGGCCAAATATTAAAAATGTGAATTTTTAATGTGAGAAAGATAACGTAAATAAAATTATGTACATAAACAGATGATCATGTTCATGTAATGTAAATACAGTTGTATTTGTGTTTGCAAAATATAGTTATTATATTTTTGTTCACTTAATTTAAAAATTTTAAGTATTAACATAATTTTGAATATGTTAAATGTAATATTACAACAAATACATATATTAGGTATTATTTAAATATATAACACAATGCCACGAGACAAGCGATGTGAGTAATCTCTAGAATAAGCTGAGAAACCAGCAAAAAGTGAGGAGGGCCACTGTTTTTCCATGTCACTGTAGATTATGGCATATTGGAATGGATTGTGCAAGTTCAGGTGGTTAGCTGGATTAAGTAATAAGCATCTAAAATGAATACTATATATCACTGATTTTCAGAGTTAAAACATAGAAACAATAACTTAGGTAGAAAGAAACCTCCATGTGCTCGCACAAGTAGAAGCAGGTTATCGCACGGACATTCAGTCCTTTGATAGAGAATTTCATGAAGAAATGTTAATAAACAATTTACAAATTGCATCACAACAAAATGTAAATAGTTATAGTTTATAGAAATAAATCTCTTCTCTTCGGCCAACTGAACTATCTAGCACAATAAGCAAATATCAACAACTAATAAGTCCACTAATCAACAGAAGAAACAATGGTGTACATTGTCAGCAAATAATTAGAGTACGTAATTTGTTTTTCTTAAAGCTATAAAGATAATAAGTTTCAAAACATTGAGTTGCAAATGTAAAATAAAACATTACTATATTCGAAATATAGAGGTCTGATTTATTTATTGGAGTTATAGAGGAAAAATATGTGCCAAATGGCTTGTAGAGACTCACTGATTATTACGACTAATAAAGGATTGAGATTTCGCATAATAGAGGTTTTCGACTTCATATATATAAAGGCAAACACACATTTAAACATTGATTGGTGTAATGATGATGTGGACAAATATATAATTAAACTATGAACATAAAACATAAACAGAATATTACTAAGTAATGCATAGATCGCAGTGGGCTACATATGCTTATTTCACACTATGACAATGATGTGAATCCGTCCAAATTTACAGTGTAATGATAGCGGGTCAGGTCACTTAAATCTGAGTTTGTGTCTGGGGCTCATTTGCTTAAAGAGAATTGATTAATTTTGGAGGTTGTCAATAGTTGCATAGAAATGTTTCATCAATCCATTTTTTATATGCACTTAATTTAAGTAATCATGTAATAGATAATTGTATGAAAGACACTAAATTAATATTTCAAAAATGGTAATTATTTACAATAATCATAACATAGATGATGAATATATCACCATTACATAAATGGAAATAATCTAATTTCAATAGGAAACATTAAAAAATCTCATATCACTACAAAATATATATAATACATATTGTATAATATAATAAAAATACTTGGGAAATCAAGTTATGCTTGACATTCTTGGAGTTTGTCATGAAAATGTCATACCTAACTCTCAATAAGGAAAATTGCTTAGATTAATTTTTGTTAAAAGATTAATTATTGTATTATATACATATTAATTTTTACACCAAACAAGTGATAAATATCATTTAGAAATGCCAGAACACTCCTACTGAATTGTCATGCTCTTTCTATATCTATGTAGACTTTTTCCTTCCTTCAGGAATCTAATTAACTTTAAAAATTAAAAGGTATTCTAATAAAAAATTTAATCAAAATAGTTAGGCATTCCTGAGAAACCAATTACAACCTTTTTCTTAGGGATGACACATATTTAGACAAAGTTGTAAGTAAAACATTATCTAGACACAAAATTTCATAACATCATTGTTGTTTCGAAGAAATTAAATATTCTTTTAATTTTTCAGGGATGACACAGATTTTAATAAACTTAGAAGGTAAAGCATTATTTAAATACAAGGTCTCATCTAAATCATTAGAGCTCTTCCTGAGAAATTAATAACACAGATACATATTTTACCTTTTGAGAGATGACACATCTATATTAATTCAAATTATAAAATGTTATTTAAATACAAAATTTCATACAAATTATTAGAATTTTTTTTAAGAAAATAATCACTTATGTATGTATGTGTATGTATGTATATATATATAATTTATAAACAAGAATTGCTTTTTTAATATCACATTCAAAATTTTTAACAATGCAAATCACAAGACCATTTAAAACAGTAAAAGTATAGATATGGTGCAATTTAATACTACAATAGTCATTAATATTGATATGTTTGGCATCTGCTGTACTTCAATTATAACTTTGTCATATGTTTATAGGATATGTTTTTTATAAATATACATACACCTGATATTGACCACTAAAAAATAAAATTGAAATAGAGGCTCAATTTAACTGAAAAAAAAAACTATTGTATGTACATTAATTAACAAATAATTTCAATTTTCAGATATAGTAAAAAATCTTTTATAAATGCATACCTTTAACTTTAACAAATCCAAATCCCCTTCTAAAGCTAGTTTCAAATGCTTCCAGTTAAATGACGCTGTTTTCCTATAAACATCAAGGGGCCCGGTGGGCAGATCAGGAATAAAACTCAAATCCTCCATACCTAAAATACATACACATTAACCTTCAAATTATTAACATCGTTAAAGATACCACGACTAAATTGTCTCACGTATCGCGACTCTAGCACGATGAGCAATCCACGCAAATAAATATTAGTCATATAAAATCAGTAATTCCATATAAAATATTGCTGATACCATACAGAAATTATTATAGCGGCACGATTGAGCTTAAAGAATACAATAAATTGTGAAAGAAACTCTTACCTTTAATTCGGTATATACAATTTGTCGGTATTTATTATCACATATAATAACTGTATTCACTAACCGGCTATTTTCCAATAAAATTTATTAGTAACCTAAGTTTCAGTACGTACTGTTCGATACACTTCAGTACACGCCCCACGCTCTGTGTGGCAGAGTGACAGACCCCTCACCTCTAAAGTATTTAAAGTATTATCTATGGCAGAACCGCTCCATGTCAATTTGACAAAAGTATGACTGCTATGTCAATGGTTAACCTCTTTAGTTTACGATTTTTATACACTGATTTTCACTAATTATCACAGACATTAACTTTATAAAACAGCTATAAAGTTGTATGAAACATAACAGTAGTAACTATACGTTAGTATACTATTGTATTGTGATAATGTTTCGTCCATCCAATTTAGTATTTATACAATATTTAAGTTTCCATACAAGTGCTGAGGAATAGTCAGCCACAGTAAAAAAAAAATAATTTATTTGGAATTAACTCAATAGATGCCCTTAGTAAGAGATAGTTTCATACCGCTAGTACTATAACTATATGAATTTAGTCCGCTATGGCATTTTTTTTTATTTCTGGCTCACTAAAGATGACGCATTCTTTGACAAAGTATAATTTCTAATGTGTCGTTGCTCATTTTTATTGAAATTCTGTTTTCTTGTTCTTATCTTATAGTGAAAATTTAGAATCGAGAAGGCCTAAGTTCAACAATGAATGTTCAATGACTGAAATGAGATCAATCCCATTTAGAACACAATCCGCTTGATTTCAAGTATAATATGAGAATACATTAAATTGATGTTTTGATTGAGAACGTTTATTGAATACATATAGTATAAACGCAGATTTAAAGTCAAAAGTATACGAGGGGCGGCTGATAAGTCCGCGGCCTAAGGCATTAAATGAAAGAAAAGTACAAGTATTTTATTTTTATTTTTCAATATAGTCTCCCTCAAGCGAAATACATTTTTCACATCTGGTGTATAACGCCTTCAAACCGCCCAATAAATATTCCTTTTCTTTGCAGTCAAAATGGCTTTCTACAGCCATCTTCATTTGATTGTCATCACCAAATCTACGACCACGTAACTCTTTTAAATTGGAAAAGGAAATAGTCGCTGGGAGCTAGATCTGGGCTGTAGGGTGGGTGGTCAATTTCCGAGAAGCCCGTGTCCTTCAGGGCCTGCCTCGAAACCCGCGCCGTGGACAGATGCATTGTCTTGTAAAACAGCACTCCGCGCGATAACTTCCCACGTCGCTTCTGTACGACTGCCTCTCGTGCCTGAGCCAATAAATTCGCGTATTATTGGCCATTCATAGTAGTCCCCTTTGGCAAGTAATCAATTAGTAAAACACCTTCACTATCCCAAAAAATTGTCGCCATAAGCTTCGATGCCGACTTTTGAACCTTGAATTTCTTCGGCGGCCTTTCTCCTTTTTTCGTCCATTGCATGGACTCCTGTTTAGATTCCAGATCGTATTGACGAACCCAGGTTTCATCCACGGTTACAATTCGGTCGCAAATTTCGTCTATATTATCCCCGACTAACTCCAAAAAATCCTTACTTGTCTGAAGTCGCCGCTGCTTGTCAAACGGCGTTAGCATTTTTGGTACCCAACGCGCACTGATTTTTCTCATATTCATATGCTCATGTATAATTTCTCCAACTCGTTCTTTACTAATATGCAACTCTTCAGCTATCTGCCATAATTTTATTCTTCGGTCGGCCAGTACTAATTTTTCGATTTTTCGAACATTTTCCTCCGTCACTACCGTCACAGGACGCCCTGGGCGAGAATCATCTTCACAGCTCTCTCGTCCTTGTTGAAATAAGCGAGCCCATTTTTTGACCATCGTATACGAAGGCGCAGATTCCTGAAGAACTGATACCATGTCTTCAAAAATTTCTTTGGGCGTTTTTCCTTTCTTTACGAAGTACTTTATTACGGCGCGATGTTCAATATTACTGAGATTTGACGATTCGGCTGACATGATGGCGTTTGTGCTTCGACAGATAATTTGTTAATGACTTTAATAACGAAAGGAAGCTATATTTATACTAACAAGAAGTGTCGCGATTAGTGGTAATAGTTGTGAAATAATTAGTCATCGCTAAGTACCTTGGGCCGCGGACTTATCAGCCGCCCCTCGTATTTAAGATAGTTGATTTTCACATCGGAAAAACTATTTAATTTTTCGGATTAGTATTATGAGATTCTGCATTATAATAAATTCTATTAATTTTTGATTAACACGTAACCATTTTCAATAAAATTACCCTTCTAATATCTCGAAGAATTTTTTGGTGTACATTTTGCACTTCATTTTGTATTCATTCATAGAAAATATTTGTTACCTTTGGGAAATTTATCGTTTTGACTTACATGACTTTTTTATTATTAAATCATTGTTATTAATCATGTAGTTACAATAAAACTGTGTGACACTCTATCTCTCTTTTGCTTTCGCTAGAGCGAAGATAGATCTTACCCTCTCACAACATATCTTCCATCTTCTCCATGATAAAATGAGTATGCCTACTTATAGGTGTCTTCATCTTCTTTTTTAATTATGATCACTCACTCTAACACTGTCTTTTAAGCAAAGCAAATAAAAAGCATGGTCGATAAAATAACATAATATTAATAACTTTTAAAATTTCTTCAAAATTTGTTAAGTCGTTATCGAATTATAAATAGTCATATAGACAAACAGACAGGAAGATAGACAGTAATTTATGAATTATAAAGTAATATGCACTATTAGTACTCTAGTTCATTACAATCAGTTTAAGCACTATTCAGCCATAAAAAGTCATACAAATAGAACAAAACGAGACAAACAAGCAAAAAGTAGCCTATACCCGTACCCTGGTATTAAATTATATTTGTGCCAAATTTCATTAAAATCGGTACCATGGTTTAAGCGTGAAAACATAACAGACACACAGACAAAAAGAGAGACACTTTAGCATTTATATTAGTATAGATCCATAGCTTTCTTAGCGGTGAGATTTCTGCTACCTCGGCTGTTTGACGCTGATGGTTATTTGATATGTGATGGTTGATTCAAACTTCAAGCTCTATTTTCATATTGATTGGTTAACAACCACCAGATGGTTAATTCATTTCGGAATTCTGCAAAAAGTTAAATAACAATATCACATTGCTTTGTCGTATAAATTACTTTATTGGAAGATGAATGAAGAAATACAGTAGAAATATTTAAAGGAAATTAGAACTTAATCACTATATCGGTACACTCATCATGAAGTATGGGCTATAGCAGGGTTTCCCAAACTTATTTTCACTGTGACGCCTTTGGGACTTTGCTATTTTTTTACGACGCCTCTCAACTCAGCCCTCAAAAATATTTACTAATTTTAATTCTAGCCTAAGGATGTTTGTCAGAATGCGCACGGCGCTCACTAAAGTACCCTGTGGCTCACTCGACTCGGTCGCATCGACATGTGACGCCCCAGGGCGTCGCGACACACAGTTTGGGAAGCCCTGGGCTATAGAAAAGGGACACAGTAGTAGCTCATGTTTTAATATAACAAGAATTTTTTCAGTAACTTTTCCCATCTTAAGTTTACATTAACATATTAGTATTCTGTTTTCGTTTTCCGATTTATTAATGTTAATGCATATTGTTTGGCTAGTCTGTGTGGTAAATTTATTGTAAAATTAATTTTTAACAACGTTCCGCCTTTTAATTTACTCACGCACCTTGTAAAATTTTACAAAATAACAAACCTACCGACCTAGCAATGAAACTGTTATGAAAAGTTTCGCGTAGTTTCGTTGGCAAAATTTATTAAAACCATGCAAGGATCATTCCTTTTAGTATGGTCCATACCCAGAATTTTCAGAAAGGTCTTTAGACAAGTTGCAGATTTAGTCACCATCTAAATCTTTAAATGTCACTGTACCTATATTTCAAACAATTTTCTTAAAGTTACCTACACCATAATAAGGAAAAACTTTTTTGTCCCATACATATATGTTATTAAGCTTACAAGCTTAGTATAGAGTACAATTGATCAAAGTTTTCACGACTTCAATGTCGCTTTACTTACTTAAATATAGTTATAGGAAGTTGTTTGAAACCCTTTACAAAATTTATATTAATTTCTGAAAATACTAGCTGACTCGGCAGACGTTGTTCTGCCTTTTCTTGTGCTGGCTTGCCCATATGCCCGCAGCTCCGTCAGTATGGACATAGAATGAATTTCTTCATCTTTTGTATCGATCGATGTCAACCTCAAGCTCGGTCTCGCTTTCGATACTGATCTCGGTCACATATTCGTTTTCGACCCCAGTCCCGCTATCAATAATTGTGATCCTGTCCCCTTTCTGCATTCTGTTCCCCGACCCGTTTTCATTCTTATGCTGTTACCAATCACCGATCTGATTTGGACGACAAGGGCAAACAAATCCTTCATCTTTTGTATTTCAATCCCGATTAGGCTCTTGATGCCGATCCCACACTCAATTTTGACCCCAATCTTGTTTTCGATTTCGGACCCGTTCCTGGCTCTGGATTATGTTCCTCGTCCCGTTTTCATTTTCTATACCGCTACCAGTATAAGTCTTAAAGTATAATCATAATTTTAAATTTAATGTGGTATGAATTGGTAAATGATATTTTTATCAATCCATCTTATACCTACCAATTGAGGGGCAAGGGTCTAGGAAAATTAAAATTTGTGTTTTGTGTATTTTGGATGAGAAATCTGGAAAAATAATAAAAAAAGTCCTTGAGAAAACTAAAAAAAAGTACTTGAGAACTACACCACTTATCAGAACATAGTTGGACCAAATTATAGATAAATGCCACGTTTTATCAAATTGGTAGAGTTGTTTTAGAGTTCGTCGTGGATAAACATCGTTTCACTGGAATTTTAAATATAACGATTAATCGAATTGAAATATACGACGTACGGTCAACATAATGGGTGTTATGAAAACAACAGCGAATCGACAGCAGAACTGTCATTGACAGTGTAAAAAAAAACAATACAAAAAAAATCTGTTGATCCAATCGCTACCAAAGATTAAGATCACCCGCTAGGGCATTTTGAAGATTACCTGAAAATTTCATCGAAATCGGTCCAGTCGTTTTGGAGTCCATAAGGAACATACATACATAAATTATGTATTTATGTACACATCGACTTTAATATATATAGATTTGATCAAGACCTTGGATGAAAATGAAATACACGTCACAAGAATTTTTATTTAAAAGCATTATGTAAATGTAATTCATCAAAATAATAAATATACATCGTTGTCATCCATCAATAATCGTATAAGACACTACTAGGCATATTAAGAAAGTATAACCCTATCAAAACGTATGCCAGTAATTTATGCTAATTATATAATTTGATATTAATGTACTTTTTAAAAGGACATCGTATAGGTAACCAAGATATATAAACATATATTTATCGGTTCTTGCGCCAGTACTTCGTTTATAGAAAAAATATGATTGCATGTCCTTAGACCATTGGTCACCGTCTAAGTCGCCGTTTGTGTTACCAAAACAAATATTATGCAGTTCCATAGACTTTTCACCTCCAACCCGCATTCAAGAACAGAAACAATGAAAAAAAAAATGTTAATTACAGATTATCTATAGGTTGAGGAGTGGTTGAAAATACGGTTGCGATTTTGGTAGCACGTTTTTAGATCAGCGATTAGCTACGGAAAAAAAAAATAGAAACTTAACACCGTCGATGCCTATGTCAGAATCATAGATGTGTATAGATAAGCCTATTTATGAAAAAAACCCACAGAGTCAGTCTGATTCGCAAAATCGCGGACACTCTGTTTGTTTATTTGATGTAGAGGGTGAACAAAAAATTCCATGGAATCGGTTGTCAATTTTAATAACAATTTTCCAATTTTCAGTTATTTTTCTGGAAAATCCAATTTTTTGTGAACCGATTGTGTTGTAAATAATTAAAAATGTCTCCCTGTGTTATAAAATCATAAAAACAAAATTAAACAGCATCTAAAAAAATTCGTGTTTTCGTTACATTTATATAGGAAACATAAAAACATTTATATAGACAGTAAATTAATTACAAAAAAAAAAAATGTAAAAATCGTTATATTTTATTATAAATATTAAAAAAAGTTTCCAACATACAAAAAATCGGTAGCTAATTCTAGGCATTTGGTGGGCTGACGTTATTAAGTGCGATCTTTGTGATGGTAGTACTATTTGTATACAGATAGCATTATTTTGTTTAATTTCAGAAAGATACAAATAATATTTCTTACTAGCTTTCACTAGTGACTCCGCCCCGTTAAGGAGGTCCATTGATCATCATATTTGACTATGTACGACAATTACTAGACTATAACGACCTTACGGTAGAT
The DNA here is from genome assembly GCA_005406025.1 of Eumeta japonica. Lineage (NCBI taxonomy): Eukaryota > Metazoa > Arthropoda > Insecta > Lepidoptera > Psychidae > Eumeta > Eumeta japonica. Next base: position 101,300 of record BGZK01001795.1, read on the forward strand.
GACTCAAATATCCTGGTAACTTATAAAAGATTCTGCCGAGTATTGTTAATTTGCTCCAGAGTTCCGTTACTATGTCATGGATCCCATAATCAGAACCTAATCAAACTCTTATCAAACTACCCTTGAAGTACATATATTCCAATTAAAAAAAATCATCGAAATCGGTTAGTGTGATATTGAATTCGTCCACCATATATTAAATGCAAATTTAAGATTTATATGATTTTTTCATGTATGCCATTATCAGAACTCAGCAAAGTTAAAATGAAACCACACGAGAAGCATCACCTTTCAAATAAAAAAAAGAATTATCAAAATTGGTTCACCCAGTCGAAAGTTCTGAGGTAACAAACATAAAAAAAATACAATCGAATTGAGAACCTCCTCCTTTTAAAATTTGAAGTCGGTTAAAAATAAGTATCAAATGCGTATTTTGTACGGTGGCGCATGACTTGTTTTATGTGTTACCTTAAGGGAATAACTTCGGCTTAAGAAGTCCCTGACACATCAATACCAATTAGACCCAATAATATACCAGGAGTAAGGATTGTGCGCGCCAAATGACCCCACTAAATATTCTGTTCTATGCGTATAATGCTCAAAATACAGAACGGTTGACTGGATTATTTTTTCATTTCTTCCGAGATGATAGTAAGCATATGCAGTTAGGTTATTAGGGCATAAACCATAAATAAATATAAATATAAATATGTTAGGCATATAAATTCTAAACTATGATGGATGTTGGAAATTTTTTGATTCGAGTCTTGTGAAATAAGTCGCTTGTGAAAATAATTATTCATTTTAATTTCTAAAATAAGAAAAAAAATAAGTAATTCTAACTACGTATAAATGTAAAACAATTGCAAGATGTATACTTTTGTAAGGATTACAAAGCGCCATCTGTTAATAATCTAATAAACTACATTAACTATCACATAGATCATTTAACTTTGGTAAATAAGTCAGTTACACGAGGAATATACGTTTATACTCTGTCACTAGATGGCGGTGCGGAGCTATGAATAAATTAATGAAATGCGTGAAAAGGACGACACGAGTGATTTCAATCAAACAAAAGGGGATAGGTATAGCGACAACTATTAAGCGAGAGGCCCACAACCACACCTGCGCCGCGCGCACACATCGGCGGCAAGAGAGAAGTTGTAAAACAACCGACCGCCGCTTTTCTATCAGACGTAAAATGGACGGGCGGACGTGTCGTGCGCGTTTGTGAGACGTCGCGTATTTTTTTTTTAAATCCCGAAATCGATGTATATTATTGCGAATCACAACGACTGTCCGATAAATAAATATAAAGCCGAGAGAGGCCGCCGATGCGCCGGCGACGGCGCGGCCCGAATTTGTGCTTTGTGTGCATGTGTTTTTATTAGATGACGTTAACGCTCACCTCACTTGCAGTGATTTCGCCGATAGCTCAGCGGCGCGCGGGCGCGTCGCCGTCGAGCCGGGCCGGTGGGTTCGGTGCCGAGTTCGACCCGGAGTCATGTGCACAGTGACATAGTGAACGCTGCGTTGACCCTGACCCACCATGTCGGGGCGGTCGGACTGCCGGAAGTTCTCCCCCAACATCTTCAATAAGAGTAAATGCACCAATTGCTTCCGCCAGAAGGAGGAGCACAGCGCCGAGGCCCTCGAATCTAATAGGGTGAGTGGAATAATTTTTGAGTTGTCGACAGGTGCATTAACAATAAAATAAAGTCATTCATGCCGCCCTACATCCGCGCTATCGATTTGCGAAACCGGCGCAAACGCTTGTGACTAATCCATTCTGTTCCCACTATAAAAGCCGAGGTCACATAGGTGTGCGCATTGACGGTCGTCAAGGGTGGAAATCCAGAGACACGAGGCGACACCTGTCGAGGAGGCCGTTTGTTATTGATCTATCTGATCACGTTTGAACCAATTATTTACGTGTGGGTGTGTGCGTCGCGACATACCTACAAAGCCTCACCTTGCCGCTGCGCGTGTGGGTTGGTCATTCGCCTCTGAGGTGTTGATCTAACGGATATGTACGGACTTTTATTAAAATAGTACTTTCCGGACCCAATGCAACGCAAATCACTGTAAAAATGTTGAGATAACACAATTTCGTAAAGTTCATTTCTCCGTATGTTATGTGACATTTTCGCAAATATAAATGCCCTTTCCATATTCATCCGAATGTAATGACTAAATGGTAATATAATAAATTTTTCGTATAAACAAACAATGACGGAAGCGACAAAAGTGCTTCTAGTTTTCTAAAAACAGTTCAGTCCGGGCGCACTCCCGTTGATGTCTTTCCTAGGCGATCTAATAATATATATCGAATTTTATTGAGAAATAAACATTAAATAAATCCTGCTCGGGGTCGTAAATAATATTACACATTCATTGGATATTTTAAATTATTATAAATATATTAGTTTGAAAAATGAATTAAATGTTGATCCGTCTTAAAATTGTGAGACTAGCTACATTCGATATTAAATAAAAAATACACCTCATTAAATTTAAGCGAACCACGTCTCGATTTATTATCAAAAATCATTTTTATTAGTACGTCGGATAATAGTCCGCATTAAAAAAAATATTTCGACTTCGATTTATGAATATGTATATTTAAAAAAATCGTTTTAGCGGGCGTGTGAAATATCAAATAAAAGGTAGTTCAACAAACGTTACTCGCATATTTTTTAATCCGCAAATGATCCATGACAATGAACTAACGTCATAAACTGATAAATGGATATTATGTTATCTTATCAAATCAGTACACAACCAAATTGTGTTCGTGTTAAAAGCATGTTACACATTATGTTATTACTGTTAGAGATTTATTACAGTCCATTTAGGCAGTCAAAATTAATACAAGAAAGCCGCTATGCAGGATTTATACTTTTTAACACGCTATTATTAGGTTGATCCGTACCTACGTTATGTCAAATTTTAATTACTAATAATTTGATTAATAATCAAAATAATGAATCCACTGTTCTATACCTTTTCATAATCTTTTTATTTCAAATTAACGTGTTTGGATATTAAGCCTTCCGCGCTGGCCCAGTTACAGGGCTATGTATTTATGAATGTAATGGGTTCTTTGAATTTCCACTCACTTCTAGCCGTCTGAAAAAAGTTATTACAATCATTCTAAACAATAATATAGTAATTATTAGGTTCTAACAAAATATTTACAAAAAAAATCATAAAGAAAAATAAAAAAGTGAAAACAAAAATTATAACATAAATGTTAATTAAACGGATTTAGAAAAAAACTATTTGCTTGAAAGTTAACGAATCAAAAAACTCAAATATGGAATGTTTGATATAAAATAAAATAAACACTGATATATTTTTTTTGAAAATGTGACATGATGAAGAATGTGAAAAAAAATCATCTTTTAAAAGACAAAAAAAATTATCTTTAAAAAAAAACGAAAAAAAATTATGAAAGGTGAACTAAAAATGTACAGAAAAGATTATTTTTTAATACAATTCTGCATATCATCTACACACATACAAAATGCAGTCCCTGACAAGGCAGAGCCCTGTGTCTGTACCCGTGTGAATGCTACTAACCGGAACTACTGAACGAATTACAATGAAGTTCTTACTGTTGTAATCAGTGTTTCCCCAGAAGCATTTTTGTGCATCGAAAATCGCCACACACGTTACAGGAGCTCAGAAACTACGGTGTTAGTGATTTTAGTCGCCAGAAAAACGTTAAAAAAGTTGAATTGCAATAATATGAAATATCTACACTGTTTGTGTGAGCAGTTCATTAATAAAATATAAATTTAATTGAAAAAGGCATACTATTAAATCCTATAGGCTACGCGAGCAAAAAACTATATGAAGTTATAAATTTGAATATATGTAATATGTGGTTTCCTTACAACTAGTCATTTGATTTCATGATTTTGTGATGTTAAGGCACGATGTTGATTAATAAGTGTAAATTACTTTCGATTATCCTCCATTTTTTTCTCATTTATAAGTGATCATATTACATGTGTGTAATATGATCACATATTGTATGCGTATTGATATATATGTAATGAGAATACAGTTCTCTCAATCCATATATGTGGTAAGTAAACCTCGACTTATTCCTTGAGATTTGTTTACATTAAACATGGTCTTTCTTAAAAAGAGTGGAATAAAAATGAAAAACAATTAAGGGAACCAACGAACTGTGATTTGTCAAAGATTCAATGCATTCTTTTTTTTTTTGTAAAATGGAATTTGATATGTTTTATATGACGTTGTAAAACTGAGATCATGGCTGTCAGTCCTTTCTCAATCTAACAGCCGTTTTAATACATTCATATATCAGTTATTTTGATACTTATTTAGAAAATAAATATAGTGATTGAAAAATAGACAACTACTCTACTAAAATATATGCACATAATGAAGTATTAAAAAGATGTCACGTATTGATAATTATTTTCTTAAATAGGAAATCTGTGACAAGCTATTGGAAACATAAATTGTGCAAGAGATTGGAGTACAGATGCAGAAAAAAATGCATCGACAAGTCGACACGGACGCGCCCTTCCTGCCGCAGTCCCGTTGGGCGGGAGTGTGCGGCACTAGTATGGCGTGCACACAGCTAGACGTGCTCGATATTTGTGTTTATCGATTACTACGCGAACAACACTAATTCTATCAGAAGGACGTTTGTCCTTCTGGTTGAAAATATTTATGAGATGACGAGAGAAAATTACGTTAATATATTTCCACGTTTAAATTTTTATTCCGATATCACATATTATAAAACGATATTACAGACTACATGAAAACTATTTGACGAGAAAATATTTTAGGTAGACAAAAAACTATACTAATTTAATAATAATAATTTAGTAATTATTATACTAGTTTTCATGTTTCAATGTCAAAGTATCGTTAATGGAATATTATGACTATCATCGATCAAAAGTTTACGTTTTAGGTTAGATAAATTCGTAATATAGAATTGCATCTAACGAGAAAAAAAAGTTCATGCATCAATCTAGTATTCAATGCATATACGGCGGATAGCACCAACAGTAAAAACATAATCCGTAAGATCTGACATATAATGTTCGGGCAATCTGTCAAATTTTACGGATTACATTATTACTTTTAACTATAACCCGTCGTAGTTTCTTGTAGTGAACGTAGAAGTGACTCTCTGTGTAAACACAACTTGAAAAACTGTTTGCCAGGATAATTCGATTGAATACATTAGCGTTTCCGACGCCGCCGCCCGCCTCCGTGTGAAAATCACGTTTGTTGATCGAGCCCCGTGTGTGGGCAGCTGCAAAATTTATGCAGCTGATGCATTGTTTATGGAAACAATCCACCAGTTACCAGCCTAGTGAACTATTAGGTTCACTAGGCGACTGACCCGGTTCCTCTCAGTCGCCTTTTCCCTTACAAATGTACCCTTAAATTGAATAGGGTATATTATATTTTATTTTTATGCCAAATGCACACGTTATCGCATTGAATTTCTATTTTGAAAAGCATCTCAGCCGCTCCATCGATGACTACACCGATTACATTGGTAATTTTATTAAAAAACGTTATTTTGGTCTTTATCTCAATAATTACATGTTTTTTTTTTATGATTTTGATATCAAGCTAGTGATCAATATAATAAAATAGACCCCTAAGCACTATGAGTTTCAGCTTAACATCATTCATAAACACGTACAATGATGTGCTTCAGACTCTCATTTAAAATAATTAACTATTAAAGTTTTAAAAGCTAAACACGTCAATATACATCATCATCGACATCGAACTCAAAGCTTTGGGCTAGGATAGCACATATGCAAACTTCGTATGTTAAGAGCTATAGTGGTCAACATGGCGGTTTCTTTTGTAAAGTTTATCATCGCAAATAAAACCAGTGATATTCAATATTTTGATCACGAATCGGCTCAGTGTTTTAAGTTAACGGATTTTTAAATTCGCGTTATTCGCGTCTCAGACGAACGCGCTAATCGCAAGAATCATGTGTTTCTCTGGACTTATCACTGGCAGCTATGTTACATATACCTAATATTATTTTAAGCGAAAAGGTCGATGTTAGTATAAAAGTACAAATTAATAGTCTTCATAGAAATGTAATGCGATAGGTGCCCTATCGCATTAAGATATGTGACACGGATATGAAAACGATATATCAAATGCGTATGCGTGAATAGTTGAGCCGACCAACAGAATAGATA
>BGZK01001796.1:0-107380 GCA_005406025.1 Eumeta japonica
GTTTTGTTCCATTTGTGGTGAACTTATTATATCTAAGGAAAGATATCACAACGGAATCATTCAAACAAACGCATATTATTGAATATTTAAAATTTACCGACTCACTCGTCACGAAAGGCTGAACGATAGAAGAAAATTCTCAGCTCCTGGGCTGTTGGTGGAAGATGATCTTTGAATTTTGATGTGCCAATGATAAGAAAGAGACCATCCAACCAGAAAATGACTGTTACTTCTGTCTGAGTTAGACATTTGGATATAATCAAGAAAACAAACATAAAATTATATATGCAGATGTTCATTCAATTGCTAAACCTTTTTACAGTTCAGACAAGCAGGAAGTTCCAGAACTTCCCGGTTATTCAACAAAACATTAATGCCCACCCGGAATCTGAACAAGATCCGGAATTAAAAGTGACACAAGTCTTCATGAATTGGTTGATTTTCATGAAGAACCATATACTCGGTCTGAACTGAATGATTTAAGTAAAAGATATAAACTTGTCCAAATCCAAAGCTGAATTATTAGGATCGTGACTGCAACAATGGAGGTTACTTGCTCCTAACACAAAAGTTACTATGTATCGTACGCGAAATGAATGTTTCTCAACATATTTCAAAAAAGATAACAAGTTTTGTTACTCTTATGATATAGTTGGTATTTTCAAAGAAATACAGCAACCTTATAAGCCAGAAGAATGGCGGTTATCTGTTGATTCATCGAAGACTAGTTTAAAAGCAGTTCTTCTGCATAACGGCAATAAGAACCTGTTTAATCCGCAATAAATACCAAACAAACATATGAAACAATGTCAACACTGAACTTATTAAATACAAAGATCACAATTGGATTGTCTGTGGCGACTTAAAAGTGGTGGGTTTACTTTTGGGCTTGCCAGGTGGTTATACAAAATATTTTTATTATGTATTTATGGGATTCGTGAGCCTAGCAAGTTCATTTTAAAAAGAGAGACTAGCCAGTTGGAAAAGAATATAGCTCTGGTAAACTTAATATAAAGCATAAATGTCTGATACCTCTAGTTTGAATTTGAAAAAATTGTTCCACCGCCGCTTCACGTGTAAAATTAGGATTGGTAAAAACTTTGTCAAGGTTTTAGACAAAACTAGCGTGGCTTTAAAGCATTCATACATTCATTTCTGAGGCGGAACTGAGTGGAGGTGTTTTATGGGACCTTAAATTAGAAAAATGTTGAAAAACTAGATATTTGAAAACAGTCTTACGGATACTGAAAGCTCTGCTTGGAATTCACTACAATTTGTTATCCAAGATTTCTTAGGTAACAAAAAAAATTAAAATGACCGACAGTTCATTTCTAATTTGTTACATAACTAGCTGATGCCCGCGACTTTGTCCGCGTGTTATTTGTTATTCCTTCGATTAAAATTTTTAACCTTTTTACTGTAGCGAACTCGACTGACACGATCATTATCATTAAAAAATAAAAGAAAAAGGTTCTAACTTACCACTTTTATTGATACGACAATTTTATGATACAAAATTTTATAATACGAAACTTTCTTCAAATATTTTGCAAGAATAATAATAATATCTCGTTTTTGTTTTTTACTCGACTTGGGAAAACCAGAATGTAGGGTTCAAATTTTCACAGGTTTATAAGCTTAGTATGTATCGATGTATATCGATGTTAAGCTGTAAAAGTTACTATAGTTTTTTCATTATCCCACAGGAACTCGTTAATTTTCCGTGATTAAAAGTATCTAAAATGTTGACCGGGAATGTAAGGTACCACCACGAAAAATTTTATTTAATTCGGTCCAATAGTTTCGGAAATGAGCCCGTACAAACAGACAGAGAAACAAAAAATTTGAAAAATCTAGATATGTTCTTCTTCACTTTTAACACCCTCCCTGACTCTGTTTTTAGCGTTTTTTTTTTATAGACATTCGACCTCTAGATTTTTATTATATGTATAGATTTTCAAGGAATGGGTGTGAGCATGTTTGGAAATTCATTTCCTCCATTAGCATTCTTCCCTGAAAACCTGGGATAAATCAGCGACGATCATACATACGAGGGGCGGCTGATAAGTCCGCGGCCCAAGGTACATAGCGATGACTCATTATTTCACAACTATTACCACTAATTGCGACACTTTTTGTTAGTATAAATATAGCTTCCTTTCGTTATTAAAGTCATTAACAAATTATCTGTCCAAGCACAAACGTCATCATGTCAGCCGAATCGTCAAATCTCAGTAATATTGAACATCTCGCCGTAATAAAGTATTTCGTAAAGAAAGGAAAAACGCCCAAAGAAATTTTTGAAGATATGGTGTCAGTTCTTCAGGAATCTGCGCCTTCGTATACGATGGTCAAAAAATAGGCTTGCTCATTTCAACAAGAACGAGAGAGCTGTGAAGATGATCCTCGCCCAGGGCGTCTTGTGATGGTAGTGACGAAGGAAAATGTTCGAAAAATCGAAAAATTTGTACTGTCCGACCGAAGAATAAAATTATGGCAGATAGCTGAAGAGTTGCAGATTAGTAAAAAACGAGTTGGACACATTATACACGAGCATATGAATATGAGAAAAATCAGTGCGCGTTGGGTACCAAAATGCTAACGCCGTTTGACAAGCAGCGACGACTTCAGACAAGTAAGGATTTTGGAGTTAGTCGGGGATAATATAGACGAAATTTGCGACCAATTGTAACCGTGGATGAAACCTGGGTTCGTCAATACGATCGGAATCTAAACAGGAGTCCATGCAATGGACGAAAAAAGGCCGCCGAAAAATTCAAGGTTCAAAAGTCGGCATCGAAGCTTACGGCGACAATTTTGGGTAGTGAAGGTGTTTTACTAATTGATTATTTGCCAAGGGACTACTATGAATGGCCAATATTACGCGAATTTATTGGCTCAGGCACGAGAGGCAGTCGTACAGAAGCGACGTGGGAAGTTATCGCGCAGGTGCTGTTTTACAAGACAATGCATCTGTCCACACGGCGCGGGTTTCGAGGCAGGCCCTGAAGGACAAAGGCTTCTCGGAAATTGACCACCCACCCTACAGCCCAGATCTAGCTCCCAGCGACTATTTCCTTTTTTCCAATTTAAAAAAGGAGTTACGTGGTCGTAGATTTGTTGATGACAATCAAATGAAGATGGCTGTAGAAAGCCATTTTGAAGGAATATTTTTTGGGCGGTTTGAAGGCGTTATACACCAGATGTGAAAAATGTATTTCGCTTGAGGGAGACTATTGAAAAATAAAAATAAAATACTCGTACTTTCTTTCATTTAATGCGTTAGGCCGCGGACTTATCAGCCGCCCCTCGTAACGTTTTCATCAAGATTTAAAATTATTTCAGCAAATATTGTATTGTGTGAGGTGTTAATTTTGACATTAGACATTTGACAAGCATGTCTATCGGTGGTGGTCTGTGGCTGCCTTAAGAATGTTTTCGTCGCTCTTTGACCATTGCATGACAGCGACCTGCCTAACGAGGTTGTGTTGGTTGTTTTAACGCTCCTTGCACCCTGGTGGATGTGACTGTCGGCAATTTCCTGAGGATGTGCCTTGTTGGCATGAAACGTACGTAAAATTTACAATTTAACAGTTAGCGGAATTAGATAATTATAAAAATAAATAACACTTGCTTAGGTGTTCGATATCTGTCAATCCTCTGGAATCAATATTCAATCATTTGGATAGAGATTCGTAGTGGAGAGGCAGATTCGAGGGTCAGCGGTGGGTTGCATGCTGCATGTTAATACATGTTGCAGGCAAGCGTCTATTTCAGCAAAATTATCGGGGGTACTGGGATCAGACCATGTTAAGTGATTGTTTTTGATCTATTATAAGACACCGATACAAATAAATTAGCAATTAATTTTTAAATTTTCTAATAATTATCTAGGCATTTTTTTTCTAAATCAAAAAAAAATAAATATTTCGTGATTCACGACAGGTTTATACCGGTCGGCAAACATGATGTATGCGTGCCATTAGCGATTTTCGTGGTCATGTTTTGTTCATTTTTTACTAAAAGTATGTAGTTCTACTATCATATTTGTAAGTTTATCAAACCTATAATAACGTTACGACAGAGTTATGTAGCTTTAGTGAAGAAAATATTGTATTTTATCGAATTAATATTCAATGAAATTTAACCTTTGTGATTTTAGTTGGTTTGTGCAACATTCCTATTATGTTTGCATTAAAATATAAAGTCTGTAACAATGTGAGTATTTCACTCATCTAATTGTAAATCGAAAGAAAATACACTACAATGATAAATATCAGCACATTACGGTACGTTTTATCAACTTTGCAGTTAGATTGCGCTTTCCGATCTCCGTCCGGCTCGATTCTGCTCCTCGTCTCGTTTTTATTCCAATTCAGCTACTGACCAATTCCGATTTGGACGGAGACTGGCATCCAAATAAACTTCAACATTTATACCTACTTTACTAAAAGTAATTTCTTGTACTTCCGAATATTTTTATTTTCAGGATTCTATAGAATGCTCGCCCATCTCACTAGGACTAGTTCGGACAACGGTCCTAGTTGAATAGCGTGCAATACACATATTACATATCGCTTATATCGTAGGCAAGATGAACATGCTGACGCACCACTTCGAGCAGTGCCACCCCGAGCTCTGCGCTGCCGTGGACGCCGAGCGCGCCCTGCCCGGCTCCGCGCTGCGTCGCGACCAGACGTTGGTCTTCCTGCTCACCGTCGGCGTCTGCCACTTCGTGTTGCGTATAGAGGTACACCAACGCGACCTCCCGTGTCGTACGTTAAACCTACACTTTGATAATGTTCAATGTGTACCACCAGGTGGCGGGAGGCTCTTTGCACATGGGAGTGCAGCTCTTAGGCACGCATTTCAACGCCGAAAATGGGTTTACGAACTGCACGTGTATAACAAGGCGGAACCGCGCCGCAAATACCATTACAACGGCAGTGCTCCCGCGATCACCGCGCCCTGCGCCCCGGCGCCAGCTCGCCGGCGTACGCCGCCTCTTTCCTCAATCGGGACGAGCTCTTCTATAAGGTGTACCTTAAGAAACGAGACGCCGACGGCGACCAGAACCTTTACTCCACGCCGCGCGAGAGCCGTCTATGGAGCGCACCCGAGAGCCGTCTGTCGGTGGCGCGCGCCGCCCGCGCTCGCGCCAACGCCCCTATAAGAATAAACCCTTTGAAAAATCCTACTAAAATAACATTTACCATTATTTTACACATGTAATCTTTATATCTTTATTTTAACTATGAAATGATTTTTTATGAGTAGGTACATTTATTTAGTAAGGGACCTCAGGGAACATTAAACGTAAGGTATGAAGTTCTACTTTCAGGTACTCTTGTAATTATTAATATAACTTATATACACCATAGACATTTGTGACACATAAATCAATTATGTGTATTTGTACGCGGCATGTAACTATGCCTTTTTCTTGATACGAGCTGAACTCTTAGTTTGAACTCTGCGTTGTGTCTAACAGCTACTAGACGAATTTTCATGAGGCACCGGTAAGGGAACATACGCGCTTTTTCGGAAATATATTCAAATTAAACTAACAGATTGCAACGCAAATGTGCCGGGACGCCAGCTGATTCAAAACTGATAGTTTATGTACTTATTTAGAAGTGGGGCGCTTATATAGTATTCTATAATTTGTAGTACAACGTAAGTTACTATATATTTAAAAATAAGTTTTTTCTCCTTGATTATATTAACACTCTGTTAGAAGAAAACTTTGAATTACTACGTGAAAAGTAGGGGGGAAGTGTTTTAGCAAATACTACGCTTGGTCACCAGAAGGGGGCAAAAATTGTAAAATATGGGTCACGTAATTTGGGTATGTCCCCTAACTTGAGCGTAGCTTGGAACAACATATAAGCTTTATTCATCAAAAGCGGTTCATGTAAAATTAGTTTCGTTGTAAAATAATATCCGCGTATAAGTCGTAGACACAAGTAGTCTTAAATATGTATATCCTTTTTTAAATAAAAATGAGATATGGCTGTTTATTGTTAGGGCCTTCTTTTTTATCCAGCAGAACGTTCGATGTCACTGAATCCAAAAATATATTGATATTGCGTTTCGAAAGATGTAACCCATAATTTATATGCCATATATGTATATAGCATTTAAATTTAATCTATGGGTTTACAGACCTTGCAAATGGAGCTTAGGAATGAATGTTTCTCGTTTTAAGGATAATATACAGTAAATATTAATTTATATTATCAAATATTTGATAAACAATAATTTGATATGAAATGTTATATAAGGATTTAAGTTTATAATGTCGAAAAATGCTTTTTGTATCTTAGAAAATTTCAAAATGCCACTGTGTATTAATAACCTAGATTAAAAAGTAAAGATTTCAAAGTTCATATTTGTCCTTTTACGAGATTATGATGTAGATAGAGAGAAACGGGCTCTTAATATCCACATCATCTTGTATTAGATTAATGCCGAATCACTTTAAAAAAATTGTAGCTTTTTATTTAATAAACTTTGATCTATCAAACTATCCGTCGAGCCATTGATGACAGATTGAACCAAATCTTTGAGGTAAGCAGATTGTATTTCTTTTACAAAGTTAGTGATTTTAAATCGTATGCCGTATAGTGCCTTTTATATGCGATGTCCTTCAATACTGTAGAAATAAAGTTAAACTTCTGTTGACATTTCCAAATCCGAGTTCTTGAAAAATGTCCAAACATTGAAATGTGATCATTTTATTTCTTATTTGAAAAAACAAGTACTTTATTGAAAGATTAGAGTTCAGAAAGTTTTAACTCGCACATTGAACGGTCGGTGTTTGGCTTTGGACAAAGATGATATTCCTAAAAGTTCAGTTCCCATCAGCGGTGCCCAGTAAAAAGGGTCTCTTAAATCAAAGTAAATTTCTATAAACCAAAGCATTTTTTTATCAAGAAAATCTTTTTCTTCCCATAGACGTGAGAAAGGATATTCTTAAATGTATCAAAAAAATATATTGAATTTTGTTATAAGATAAATATCTTTACGCCAATAGATAAATAAACAAATTTGTGTTAACTAGCAATATTGAAAGCAAGAGTACTTAGTCTTGAGTACAATATTTATGTTTTTTGCAATTAAACTGATTCATGCTTGGTTTTAGGTTTGTTACTCTTAATTTTAAAACACGTGGATTTGAAACAATGTAATCTTATATTTTTTTTAAGTAACTCGTTTTAGATGAATATTATACTTTTAAAAGTCAAGTAATTAGTAATTTTGCTGAAGTGATAAATATTTAAATCAATCATAGTTTCTTTAATTGAAGTTCATTTTCATTCTAGGCTCAACAAAATTTTGGACTATATGTAATTTATTATTTACTTAATCAAATGTTCCGTACATTTAGTTTTACTAATTTTTTTTTAGCTTATAATAAAAAAAAATATTGAATAGAACTTAAGAGGATATTGACAATAGATTTCATTATGTTGAACCAGATAACTTTTGCAGTCAATTTAAGATATTAATTTTATTTACTTTAAATAGCAAGCAATATTTAAATGGGAATTATTTACTGCATACTGCTCAAGTACAAAAAACTAAAAACTCTCAATTCAATATGGTTAACTATATGTCATAGGGAAATGATTAATAAAAGTCATATTCGTCATATAAGCGTTTATTGACGTAGATAAATACACAAAACAATTTAATCACAATTATTCTAAATATTTGGTAAACGATTTACAAATAGGTAATTATACACTATATCAGTGTACTCGACAATACGATATACACATCAACACACTCTTTCAAAGGTCCCACTTCACGTACAATTGAAAGTTCACTTTAAAAATTACAGTAATTGTGCTTATCTATAAATAATTATAATAAACAGTTTTGTGTTTTTCATTTTTACATTATAACGATAAAGAGTCAATTTCAAAAGTCCATCTTCACATACAATTGAGAATTCACTTTGAACATTATAGTAATTATATTAATATATAAACCAGAATAAAAAAGAATTTGTTTTTTAATCTTTGTTCTACTTTATATGCTCTCAAATGTGGATCATAGTGAATGATCTCCAAATAAAAGCATTTAAATAATTATTGTTAGTGTTCTGGTTAAAAACGTTTTTTAAATAATATTCATCTACAATCAGACAACAACCACAATGTTTTCAAAATGCTTAGTAATATAACCTAATCTCGTATATTGTGTTAAAAACACATATTGTATTTACCAATAAGTAACTCCTTGTATCTTTTAACATCTTTCAGTTTTGAAAAAAAAATGTGAATACTAGCACAATTACTTTGTTCCCTCAAGCTAAAAGTATCTTTCCATTTTTTCAAAAGCTCTTCCCGCGGCGATGTACAAGAATTCAGCCAAAGTACATCTGAATGGAAATTAATTTAAGAGCAATGCAATTTGACAAATAAATTCACCACTCTTAAAGCTATTTATTTTGTAAGTCTTTGACAATCCGCTTTTTATAGGTACAATATTGTCATCATTATTTAGTCGCCTTATATCACCACCATATTTATAAAGGAGATATTTCAATTTGTCAATTAATTTTGCATGTGCTTTTGTACCGCGCCCATTTAATGAATGCGTTTTTCCCAGTTTTGTAAAATAAATTCCTACTGGTTCTTTAGGAAAAAGAGTTATTATTTTTGCAGCTATTAAATTGTACTCTTCAAATGTTATAGTTATAGATTATTATTAACTATTAAAGATATTGGTAAAAATTATTGTGGTGTATGACTTTAAATATAAAAAATTATAATTATTGAAAATATAAACTGTTTACCAATTAGCAATGTGTATATATATATATCGCATGTGCTATTGCAAACTCCACCAGGTGAGGTTTGCAATAGCGTATGTGTATCAAAATCTGGTAAACTTCTTGTGATTAATTTAAAATAACATTCAATAAAATATATTATTATTGATAAAAAATATATAGTTTTTTGTCTATCCGCTTGTACTCTTAAAGCTCGACAATCATTGATTCAATTTACTGGGTTTTTGTTACTATGAAAATACATTGTCAGGTTGGGTTTTAGTGTATAATTGGTTAAAATTATGTAATGTAAGATATTAACAATGAACACAAAAACTTTGTTAATCAAGATATCAAATCTTATTTCCAACTAAGGAAGGAAATCCATATTATTGATCCAATATGCTTTTTAAGTCTACAAGTATAATTATACTAGAGGGTATGAGAGAAGAAATATTAAAAACTATTCCTACAGGTTATCAAGGCATTAATAACTGTATCAGTTTAGCTAATACTGCATAGCTGCACACGCTACACTACTGCACAGTTTATTGGCCACATATCAACTTGGACATAGAGAAATATGCTACTTTATGTTTCACATGCCTTACTTTTCAGAAAACTAATTTCAAAGAATCAATTATTCATCAAGACTACAAAATTAAAACCATGGCATAAAATAAGAATGTACCTATTTGACTACAAACATTCAAAGATAATTGTTATAGATTATTTTTTTTAAATACATACAAATTTACTTAATGCAGTTTCATTGTCTGCAAAAACTATCAAAACTCACCTAAAACCTATATTTGCTCAGCATGAAATTTCTAAAATATTTTTTTTTGACAATTATTGACCCTTTAGTTGTAAAGTGTTTCAAAATTTTATTGATGAATGGGATACCAAACATACTATACTATTCTAGTTCATATCGTAGTTCCTAAAACAAAATAGCTGAAAGGAGTTAGAATTGTAAAGAATATTCTCAGAAAATGTGAAGAAGAGGCACTGATAACATCGGTTTATTACTTAACAGGAATATCCCAAACTGACGGGTTACTTAGCAGCGCAGCTCTTGATGTCAAGGCATTTGAGAACTATAATTTCAATGGATAAATTTAAACTATTGCTAGAGAAAATGAATTATAATCTAATTCAGAATAAAATTGAAATACAAAAAAAAATACATCTATTTATTATAATTAGAACAGTGAAAAATGAAAAGCTTTAAGAGGAAAAAAATATTTTTTAAACATAAGTCTGATGATGCCAGCCTGCGACTAATATGTAGCAAGCTCTAATGTATAGTTTCATCTGCTAAACTAAACTTACCATTTTTAAATACTCTATTGTTTACAATGTTATTGCAAAGACTATACGAAATACCTGGTCCCCATTTTCTAATATACGAATAATATATATATGTGTGCATATATATGTATGTACCACAGAATAAAGGCATATTTTCTTTTTGTTGTTTTGTTTTTTTCGCATAAATTTCACTATAAGACTTATATTAACAATGTCAATAATTTTACCAATGTAATATTTAAATGATTTTCGACCCTCAAATCTCACTAGAATAAATTGATCCTTCTGTAGTTTTGTAAGTGAAATTACATCCAAATCATTATTTGAGGCGCATTCCGAACTACTCTCATGTTCTTCTTCTTCGTTTTATTCTTCTTCTTCTAACGAAAAGTCTTCAGTATCAGATGAATCTCTTAGAGAAATATCTCCAGATACTTCAGTTTCACTGTCTACCGTTTTCTCTTTAATGTTCTTTTTAATACAGTCCATAAAATCAATAATATTTTCCTGTATTTCAACATCATTAGAATCTAAAAATTCTTCTACAAGGAATAAAGGGTTTTCTTCAATGTTCATATATTCCATGCCAGAAGGGTCTTTATTTATACAGCCATGTTTATTCATATTATATTTTGTCATCACTTTACTTTCACAAATATCGCCTTTTTTAGAATTTGTATTAATTTTTTGATCATCTGAATTAATACAAATATTGGATAAAATTTCAATTTTTCCGGTCTTTTCATTATCAGTCTGAATCTTCAGTGAAATATATTCTTTATTGAATTCGTTAATGTTATAAATAATACGATTTTTTGATCTTATTATTATATGTTTTGGTCGAGTATAGTTGTATGCTTCGTCTGTATGAATGTACGCTTCAGTTATCACATTTTCTATAGTTCCAGTCATTTCATCTAATACCTTTTCTGTTATGTTATCAGTATTTTTTTTATAGCACAAGGTATTAAATTGTTTTCTTGTTGCATTACTTATTTTTGTGGCGTGATTTTTTTCTATGTACTCCTCGATATTATCATTAATTATATTGTCGTATTTCTTATAGTAATGTTTTTCTTTCTTTGACTTATTTATATCTTTAAAACTTGCCGTATTTCTTTTACTTACATCTTTGTCATTTAGTTCGTTGTTATCAAAGCTACTTCTTTCTAAATCAATGTCATTATATTTACTCATTAGTAGTTTCTTGATTTTTATCAGTACCTCAGTGTTTTCATCAAGATAGTTTTCAACGAAGTCATTTTCAGCGTCGTTCATATTATCGTCGTCCACACCAAAATCAATATTCTCATTACTACGAAAGCATACGCTGTTTAATTCATTTCTAGTTGTGTTTCGCTTTTTTTGCAACACTGGCCGATAAGTTGTTGATTTAGATTTGCTGTGATTTTCTTTCACTATATTTATATCTTTAATGGAAACTGATTTTCCGGGCTCAGTATTAATTTTCTTGCTTCTCTTTTTAATCATTGGGTTCGGTGTCCTTGTATGCTTTAAATATTCAAGAAGAGATTCAGCGATTCCGTACTCTGATGAATCTGCATTCAGGTATCTTTTTAAGATTTGTCAAAAATTCAGAAGAGAAATACCAGTTGCCCTAAAGCCACTCTTAATATTTTGGCTCTCTCTAATATGAGTATTTTTTATAAGCTTCATTAACAAATTCGGAAAATCATTTTTATTTGATTTGTCATTGTCTTTTGATTTGAATTTTTAATTTTTTAATCCAGAAGAATTTTACGCCATTCCCGTTTTAAGGGGCCAAAAAAGGCGACATCGAGTGGCTGCATAATATGTGTAGAGGTTGGAGGTAATAACACAAAATGTATTTGATGCATTTCACAAAGCTTAATTACTTCAGGGTTAAGGTGAGTCGACAAATTATCACCAATAACCATTTTCGGGCCTAATAGCTTCATAGCTTACTCTACTCTAATAGTTTTGAAAAAGTCTTCAAAAATGGCTGAATCGAACCAATCGCTTTTTGAGCAGTTGTATCTTGCATCATCGGGACAACCAAGTACCCACGCATCATGCAAATTTTCAGCTCTGTAAACAATATACGGAGCAGTTCTGGATTTGTCAATAGGCCATGTTGGCCGCGGTCTAGGGGCGGCAGCGTCCTGGGGGCAGCAGATTTCAGAAAATTATTATTTTAGAAAGGTGCATGGGGCGGCGGAAATAAAGTGGCCTACACTCATAAAAAATATAAATCCACCACTGATACGGAGGCAAAAATTTTCCATCCCTAGTGTCAAAAACATAATTGATATGCACCCTTTAGTACTGTTGATAATTCTCTCGGGATACTTTATTCCACGGCTGAATATTAACAAACCCTGGGTTGTCGCTACAATTTGTCTCATAGTTAACAATATTACAAGTAGGAACGTCTTTTAAAGTTTCTTGTAGGTTGGCGAAGTAATTAACCATTTCATCTACTGCTTTCTCTGCTTTCGCCGAACTTATATTCTGGGTAGCTCTTATCGTTAACTTTTCTGCATGACTACTTAAAAAATTTTTTATACACATTTCCCCTGGCATTTTACCATTAAAAATTTCTTCACGCCCATTTCTTTTAAATAATTAAACACCAATAAACGGACATCTAATTTAGTTAGTGGACTACCAAAATCTCCAGCGGCTAGAATTACGCTAAAATGTTGTTCCTCTTCAGTTGTTAATTTTATTGGTGCACCGACGGTATGCATATGACGTTTAGCTATTTTATTTAGTATTTTGCGTTGTGGAATGTCAAATTGTTTCTCCGCATCTATTGATGATATCTTTTTGTTTGCCACAGATTCCACTGCTAGTTCAAGCATTTCAGCTGAATAATTTCTGTAATTACGGGTACCCAGTTTCCTACTGCTTTTCCTTTTTTTATTCTTGTTTTTGGTTTTTCCACCCTGAAAAAAAAAGGAAATTACAAGGATAAGTATTAATAGAAAAAGAAAATGTAAAACAAAGCTCTATATTGTTAAAATGAACGAATAAATGATGATGATATGATATTTTGGCAACTGGTGTTGCCAAACTATCTCTTTTTAGTTTTTAATATTTGTATCTCTCGCTTTTCGCTACAGGTGTTATGCCGCGGAAATTCATTATTATACGCTTGTCTGTGACATGTGGTCGTATGTGCATAGAGGTCAAGCAGGGAACCTAATATTTTATTGGTACTTGGGATTGTCACAAGAGCAGACCTAGAACCTCGTTCCTATATTGTCACCACAAGGCCCTTTCCATAAAAACAGACAATTAATCACGAAATCTTCCCCACAATATTATCAATTACAAACACCAATACCTATTCAATCTATGCCTGAAACACAAAATGACAAAGTTAGTGAAAATCATACAAACATTCCTCTGGATGATACACAACACACTAGCCTGACTCTACTAAAGCTGATCGTGTTTTTAGGCGGCCTGAAAAATGTAAAGATTCAAATATAGAAATAAAATACATTTGAATAAGATAATAAGATATTTTTTGACGCTTGCCTGCACAGACTGCACATACAGCATGCAACACACCACTGACCCTGGAATCTGCCCCTCCACTACAAATCTCTGTCCAAAGAATTGAATATTTATTCTAGAGGATTGACAGAAGGACGTAGACGTAAAAATCAACATTATAACGATTAGCGGACTAAAATAAATATAAAAATTAACACTTACTTTGGTTTTCGATAACTATCAATCCTCTCGAATCTGGAGGAGTAGATTCGGGGGTCAACGGTGGGCTACATTCTGCATGTTAATGCATGTTGCAGGCAAGCGTCTATTATGGATTTCCGCGAATTATCAACACACACAATAGAAAAAATTCTTTGTTGTAACTTATAGTTATTAAGACATCATTCTAAAAGTATAATTAAACTACATTTACGATTGCATTACGGATTTATTTAATACCGTCTATATTTATGATGTAGAAAACACAATCGAGATATTTGTTTTATTATACTTTTTATTACATTTTATTATACTTTTACTGTTAGCTAATATTGACAATTAAACGATTTTAACCATTATAAAAGGAAGATTGGACAAAAGTCATAATTAATTTTTGCACATTGGCAACATTTTCTATTGAGAAAATAGGCCAACCGACTATATATAATTAGTCTTCAGAATAATTAATAAAATATTTGTCAATATAAATCTGAGCTCTTCACTTCTTATGTAATGGAATAACGTAGATAACAAGTTGAGACGCTGGGCTGGCGAAATGACAATCAGACCGGCCGCCCGCGCTATATAACGTCATTAAGACAACCAGCGTCGGCATAATATTGAAACTGTGTATGTAATCCTTTTTAAAAGCCTTAGACATTATTAAAAAAAAAACTTCTATGATAACGTCTGGTAACAAACAAATACCAGGGAATTTTTACCTTCTTTGCTGATCTCTTAGTGTTGCCATTTTATATAATTATGGTAAAAATATTATGTTTAGAGAGAATTATTTTGTAATGACAGTGACTTCGCATACATTTATTTGTTTCTGAGAGATCATTAAATTATTATGCTAACACATTAAAAAACTTAAATAGTCACATCAATAAATACAGCTGTTTTTGAGTTATTAAGTTGAATATATATCTTTAATAGAGATTATACTTTTGTTATTGGAAAAAAATATCATTAGGATATTTCACCGCAAATTGTCACTGTGTGTTGGAAATATATTCATTTTTAAATCAATAATTCAGTTAATTTTCTCATATCTGAATTGAACCTAGTGATGTTCATTTGTAACTACTTATTAAAAAAGTTAAAGCATAGACATATTTTATTTATATGGTAGAAGAGACAAAATAGACATGTTGTCAGCCACCAATGTGTTATAACCATCACTCGTTGAACACTTGCAACATTGAGATAGCTACCAATGTGGTATCGTTTTGTCCAAAACATATTGATAAATTTAAGTGAAGTGATAATAAATACTTATATGCACCACATATATGACATTGTTTTAATTAAATTTGAAAAATAGAAACTTCATTCAAATTTAATTTTTGAAAGAAATTGTCGATGAAAAAATGATTAACTAGCAATAAATTAAAAAACTATAAAATGTTCTCTTCAAGTGCACTTTAATTTATGAATATGCCATACGGATTTTTGTAATATTTTATTTATTGTAATTTTATATGTTTTTTAATTTTTAAAGAAATAAAATCTTATTTGTAATATTTACTCGAAAAGTATTTATTTTATAACATAACTGAAATACGATTCACGATATATTTAATGGATCTGAACATATTTATAAATATATTTTCTTTTTGAATTTATTGTTGACATTGACCGTATTCAAGTAAGAAGTGTAGATAACACTGATTGCAGTCATGCTTATAACACAGAATACAATAATGTACCACATTTGTAGCTAACAGTCTGTGCAATAATCTTAACAATTGAAGTACTCGTGTGAATATTATATCGGTCATAAAGTTAGAATAATAGAAAAAGACAATGCGTTTAATGAATTAGGTTTTCTTATCAAAGTTGAAACGTTTTGTGTAAAAGCAGCCTTTAATAAACACCACGGAAATTAAATTTATGCCTATAATTTGAAGTGACTTTAAAATGGGGAACGATATGACTAAGGAACAACAAGTACAGTAAGTAATAACAGTCGCGGTTTTTTACTACAGGGAATATTTCACGTTTTAATAAGATTTTTTTTTGTTATACAGTAATCTAGGTTATAATCACAACCAATAAATACATCTATTTACAATATTTTTCTTTTAGTATATTATAAAGTACATTAAATAGTACCATTCCTTTTTATGGGAAGATCCATATTACATGTTTAATGTATTTATTTTTTTTGGAGAAATGAAGCCTAGAACATTGATGTTCTAATAATATTTTATGTGCATATCTAAGATTCAATGAGTGTTTACTTGAATCCTTTCTTGCCCCGTCACTGTTATATTTTGGTATCGGTGTGATTTTTAGAATTAAAATCTTGGTTGCAAGAGTCACAACAGATGTATAGATGCAATAATTTGTAACTAAGCTGTTGAATTCCATTACATATTTTAATTCTCAATGGCCTCTCTAATTCAGTCTGTGTATATATTTCTCACGACTTGCATTTATTATGATAGTATTTGAAAATATGTCTGTAGTAGTATTATTGTGTGATTATGAATTATTTGTTCAGTGAAGGGTAATCTACTTTGATAATCAATTCTAAAACATTGAATAATCCTTTTCTTCCATCCAAAAAAATTGTAAATCAAATTGACTAGTTAAAATTTTATGAACTTTGAACGATGATTCTATTTCTTTGATTTTTTTTTCTGAATTGGCATACATACATAAAGTATTCAAAAGTCTTAATAAAACTATATTTATGCAAGATTTTTTAATATGCATTAGGATATTAATGCTCCATAATTAATATCAAATAAACATTTTGAATACAAATTTAATATAAAATTTACCACACCATCGTTAAGAAGCTATTGCAATACCTCAGCTTTACCACTTTATATGTAACTTGTAATTCTCATTAATAATTAAGGAATAGATTTATCAATTAGATTGCGAATGGACTTGGTATTAACTATTGACTGGTTTTATAAGTAGCAAATTGTCAATTAGTTGATATTGTTGATTAGAAATGTTGAAAATTGTTAAAGGGGTTGACCTTAACACTGGAATATTTAATATTTCTCTAGTAATTGAATAGTGTTATATTATTATGACACCTAAAGCATACTTCCCATTGACTGGAAGTAATGAAAATTAGCAAGAAGAAAGGTCTCACAAATAAAGAAAAACTCTGAAAATAATTTATCTGTAGTTATGAAAAAGTTGCGATTTTTATAAACACTTGTGATTGGTGTATGGACCTTGATTTAAACGAATACATGGAATAGCATTTTTGAACTTCTTGCTACAGCAACTTGAGAAATTTCGAGATACTTTTACAGAAACTTGAAAAAAATTTTGAAAAAAAAGCAAGAGTCAGAATTCCTGACACCAATATCGGTATCAACAGCCAAAAATCATAAAGCATCTTAATGAATGAAATATCTGCGTACATAATTAACTTTGTATGGTACTCTCAGCATGCTAGTCCTATTTGCATTTGTCTGGATTTTTTTGCAATGCTGGCACTCTGTAACAATTTTCTCGGTAACTTATGGCCTAAGTTGAAAGCAATGGCACCTTTTAACACTTCATGATTATAAGAGACATTTCCTAGAAATTAGATAGCATGGTGTGCATGTAACATTTTAGTTTCATTTTAAAGTTTACAATGAAGGGATTAGGAGTAATATAAAGAGTTAAATATTTAAAAGTACATTATACAATCAATGTTACGATACATGAGATTTGAATACTACATGGTCATACTTTGCAGTAGTCAATTAGTTTATCTGCTGTGCATCTAGCGTTGTCAGGCGTGCTGGGCATAGTTAACTTTTTGACTCCAGGCTCAGACAAAAATATATAAACTGAATATGAAACGTTTCATATTGAGTCAAAAAGGAAGTTTTCTTCTTCTAAGGAGACACAACTGTGTTTTATTTATCTTCAGCTGAAACCGACACCAAAAACAACTAATTGGTTGTTTTTGGTATTGTTTCATATTCATGTTTATATATTTTTGTGTTTTGCTTTAGCTGGGATTTAATCCAAAAACAATTAATGAGTTGTTTTATTAATCTGTTCAAACAACTATTTAAATACAAATTTAAAGGCGGGTTTTTATTTGTTAATGAAGGTTATTGTATTTCACATTTTTTAGTTATCAAGTAACTCTAACTTTATAATTCATTTAGCAACTGGATATAGTTTATGCCATGGTTAATAAAAATGGCCAGGCTTCCCTTTGATTTTTGTACAGAGCAAATGTAAAAGCTGTCCCAATACTGAATTTATTGTCCACTGGTAATCATTAGTCTCTACATTCTTACTTGGAATGCAACTACCAAATTGTTCTAGACAGACTATATATTATTTTTATTCTTTATAATATAAAAGTCTACAATTTATACAGATCATATTCATTCACTTCTACATTGAATTAATTTATGCTAATTTGTCCTAATTATTACTAAGGAATTCCAATGAGTTCTTGCTAAGATTTTCATGTTGAAAATACACAAACGAAATAAAATATATTGATGGATTAATAATTAATTAATTCCTGTTCTATGTATACTAGGTTTTGATAATAGCTACTGAAGAGTAGTTTCTGGTGACAAATTACATTATTATCTTCTAGTTCCTAACCAGTAAAGAGAGCTGTGGAGCATCATCAACTCAGTGCAATGATATGATAACTATCAAATGCAAATACTTCAAGAACTAAAAAAAGGGCTCAAACATGCTATACATGCCTATAATGTTTGAGGGTTTCTCGATACCTTTCAAACATAAAAAAATCCCAAGCGATGCACAATTTACGGAGTTATTGCTGAACATAAGAAAAAGGAAAAATACAGACAAACAGATCCTTCTGTTTCTTTTGAAGTTAAAAAATGGAAACATTAATTCTTTATCCACGCCGTCGAGTCAAAGGCATATTTAGTAATATAATAATATTCTGTACACATGTTGTATGTATTCTATGTCAAAATAAAACTACTAAATATAATATTGTTTAGTATATATATTATTAACACACCATTTATTATTCAAATTGAACTGCCAGACATTTAATGGCCAGGTCTACCAATTTAAAATACCGTCCTTATTCGTGTGTTTAGAGAGGAAGTAATTCGTGAGCAAGCTGAGATTTTCCAGGAGCTGCAGAGACTCCGGTTTGCTACACAGAATCAGTCTTGGTCGAATGTGACCAGGTATGAAATCATTTTTTTGTTTTTGTACGTATTTTGTATTTCATTGTTGATTTGTTTTTATTTTCGTCTATTTCTCTTGCGCTTGCAATTTTACGTTTGCTTTCATGAACATAATGATTGATATTTTGGTTTTTTAAATCATTTCAATGATAATAAAAGAAACAAGTAATTATGATCTTGTTCCTTCAAATCATCATTTTTTTTTAGTCACTTTAGAATCCTTTATGTAGCATAAACTTAAAATTTAGAAAACATTGCCAAAACTATTTGTTGCAATTTTTTCAGCAAAAATCGCAAAATTCCTATTGCATTGGAATCATAGCTCTGCATTAGCTTTGGCACTTATATCTCTTTCTAATGTTAGTTCTAAATATTAGTGATAACAATACATTAAAACAGTGTAATACAGTTTAATATTATTTCTCCTTAATTTCATCTATTTCTCTCAAGAATAGGTAAATATAACAAATTTTCACATGGTTGTATTTCTACATACTCATTCACTTCCACATTGAATTAATTTACGCTAATTTGTCCTAATAATTGCTAAGGAGTTGCGATGAGTTCTTGCTAAAATTTTTATGTTGGAAATATACAAATGAAAGAAAATATATGGATGGATTAATAAGTAATTAATCCCTGTACTATGTATACTAGGTTTTGATAATAGCTACTGAAGAGTAGTTTCTGGTGACAAATCACATTATTATCTTCTAGTTCCTAATCGATAAGCAGTGCTGCGGCTTCGATCGTCAGCTCAGTGGTATGATATGATAAATCGTCGACTTAGAGTGTAAACGATTCTTTTACGTTCCTTAAATAGCATTTAATTTTTTTTTTCCTTAAATAGCTCAATATTATAAAAGTCTTAATAACAATTATAAAACAAATCTCTGTTTTTAATTATTAGATAAATTTGTTGAATTCAACATTTCACATTTTCAAATATTTTTTCAGTCTTTAAATTGACAAAACTATACTCTTCTATATAGAAACATAGTATTTTCCTTTAAGCTTAAACGAATTTGTACTGTTTTATACTTATACTTAATTAAAGTTTTCTGTTAATAAATTTTACTTTAGGTAGGTAAACATAACTCAGTCTCAATTTACATTAATGTTATAATCAGTCTTGATATTAGTTAATAACTGGTCATGACGTAAATTATCATAATAATTACGGTAGTCTTCAGGTAATGTGTTTTTTTAATACTGCAAGTCATCGAATTTTCGTTTAGTTACTTTCCTTCCAGTAAGGTGTTGATTGCGAAGTGAATCAAATGGCAAAGCAGCAACAACCGGTGATTTTCGTTGCGGTAGTATGGTCCATTCTTCTGTCAATTTTAATTCAAAGAATACATCACCATTTGGAATGTACCGAAGAGCTTTTATGTCAGTAACTTTAGGGTCACCTTTACCACGCCCAGGACGAATGCTTTTGAGAAAACCAACTTTATCAAAGCTTTTGGAAAAACTATAGTTTAAGTAAGTTACGTCGTAAGGTCTAGGGGCGTTTTCTTGCTGATCTGCAAATGGAGATGTACTCCGCAGGCGCATTTATATTCTTGTTTTTAAGAGCCCGTTCAACAGAGGAATGAATACTGTCAGCTTCCATCTGTGTATGCCTAACTTCTAAAAATTTTTGTTCTGTTATAATATTGTTGTTCATAGTTGTAAATAACAATGCATTAGACATTACACAGTTCCTATTTTGATAGGTACAACCATCCCTATAAAAAAATATTTTATTTGGATTCATTGAATCATTTTGTATAATTTTTTTTTTCAATTAAGCTAACCCAAACACTTTCAAACTCTTCAGAATTGAAGCCTACTTCAGTTTCGTTCCATATATAACAATAGCCATTTTGTTTTTTAAATTAAATATTACCTATTAGTCAACATAAAAATAATTAATATAAAAATACAAACACCTATCTTTGCAGTTTTATACGTCTCAACTTTAATGTGCACTATTATCACAGAAAACAGTAATTGTTTGTAGGGACACATGCGCCGGTATCGAAAACTCGATACAAAAAGGCGGTTTTAATGGAGTTCGCCGCGAACTTTTGAAATGATGTATTTGACAGGTTTACTCATCACGCATTTTTATTCATTTCAAACGAAAACTGACAGTGGCTGTTTTTCTCGATTGTGTAGTTTTTTTAACACTTTCGAATGGTATAAAAAATGTCGTAACGACCGAAAATGGACTTAGCATGTTTACATTCTAAGCCGACGAAATATCAAATGCAAAAACTAAAAAAAGAGCTCAAATACACTATACGTGCCTATAATATTTGAGGGTTTCTCAATCCCTTTTAAATTAAAAAAAAAACCCTAATCGGTCCGCAATTGACAAAGGTATCGCTGAACATAAAAAGAAAAATACAGACGAACATAAAAACCTTCTTCTCTTTTTGAAGTCGATTAAAAATGAAGACGTTCATTGTTCACACGGACGGAGTCTGGGGCATATCTATTAAAATAATAATATTCTGTACACATTTTGTAAGTACTCTATGTCAAACTAAAACAATAATTACAATATTGTTTAATATGTATTCTTATCACACTATTTTATATTCAAATTAATCTGCCATGCGTTTGATGGCCAGCTCTACCAATTTAAAATACCATCTTTAATCGTGTGTTTAGGGAGGAAATAATTCGTGAGCAAGCTGAGATTTTCCAGGAGCTGCAGAGACTCCGACTTACTACACAGAATCAGTCTCAGTCGAATGTGACCAGGTATGGAACCACTTTTTGTTTTTAATATTTGTATGTATTTTGTATTTCTCTGTTGATCTGTTTATATTTTCGTCTATTTCTCTTGCGCTTGCAATTTTACGTTTGCTTTCATAAACATAATTATTAATATTTTGGTTTTTTAAATCATTTCAGTGATAATAAAAGAAACAAGTAATTCTGATCTTGTTCCTTCGAATCACCGTTTTTTAAGTCACTTTAGAATCCTTTATGTAGCATAAACTTAAAATTTAGAAAACATTGCCAAAACTATTTGTTGCCATTTTTTCAGCAAAAATCCCAAAATTCCTATTGCATTGGAATCATAGCTCTGCATTAGCTTTGGCACTTATATCTCTTTCTAATGTTAGTGATAACAATAAATTAAGACAGTGTTATACAGTTTATTATCTCTATTTTACAGTTTATTATCGCTTTATCTCTCTCAAGGATTATCAAAAATTACAAATCTTGTGGTGGGATTTCTACTTATCTTTTTTACTTAATTTTTAATCATCAATTGTAACATGATCTTCGATTTGGGGTTCATCCTTTCAAATGCCCTAACCACTTAACATAATTTGTTCTACCAGTCACTACATCTTTCGGACTACACAGTTCATTCTTTATCCATTTTTAAAGTCCACTGCATATGCTACTCCAGGTACTGCATCTCCCCTGCATTGATTCTACTTTCCTGTTCCTATTGCTACACTCAACTTTCTTTATCGTACGTAGACCCAGAGTCCAGGAATCCATTAGGGGTATTGAAACGGGCTTGTCAAAGAGACAATTCATAACCCTAAACTAGGTCCTACCAATCTTGAATATAATCTCCAAATTTATTTTTTTATTTAAGATTTAAAATTACCGACTGTTAATAATATTCGACTCGTTTTAATGTTAAACTTCTTTTTTTTTAATCATTCAATATCGCTAGATGATAACGCTGTTTCTCGTATTCTGTTAATATGTACGTAATGTTTTAATTATTTTGAGGAAACAAAAGCAATATGTAATTAATTTGTTAATCATCAAAGATATTCAAAAACGGGCTTGTCGAAAAGACGCTTTTACGATTCATAGTCTTTTTGACAAGTTCAAGAACGTGAAAAATAAAGATAAAGCAAGAGTTAATATTTAGGAAAATATTAACAAATTAAAATGAAAAAAAAAAAAGGTTTTTACTTTTTCGTATTAACCCAAAAACTATATTTAAGAAATTAAAAAACAATAGATTTTTAATAAAGAGAAAATTTGCCTTAGAATTGGAGCGAAGGTGAGTAGAATTTTGATGCGTTCAAACGCCTCTTGCTGTCTGAGACCTCATGATCATCATCCATATTTCTTAAGCAATTTAATTATGGCTTAGACGATCTCGGCGTATCCGGTTATAAAGCGCCTGAATCAGCTCAACATTTGCAGAAAGTGCTTTTGGTGTTTTATATTCTGAGGCGGTGATGGCTGAGTCCTTCTCGGGGTCGATCTGGAATCCTCCAGGGACTGGCACATGTCCGATAAACTTGACTGAACTTCGAGAAAATACACTCTTGTTGCGATTAACTCGTAAACCAAACCTCTCGAGCTTTCGGAAAACCACATCAAGGTCGGCGAGGTACTTCTGGAAGTCTTAGGACAAGATGATCTATATTTTATTGTTTGAATTGTTAATTCGTGGAAATCCATAATAGACGTTTGCTTGTAACATGCATTAACATGTAGCATGCGACTCACCGCTGAACCTCGAATCTGTTCATCCACTACGAATCTCTATCCATAAAATTGAATATTGATTCGAGAGGATTGACCGATATCGAACATCTAAGCAAGTGTTAATTTTATACTGAGTCCGTTAATCGTTATAATGTTAATTTGTACGTGCCAATCAGTCACATCTTCAGAAAATTGCAGTCAGTCATATCCACCAGGGGGTAAGGAGTGTTAAAACAATCGACACCGACCGACCGGTATATATCGAACTTTTTTGCTTTTTATTAATGTCGGTTAATAAAAACCGACATTAATAAAAACCAAAAAAGTGTTATAAAGAACAGTATCTATCTAACACAATTAAAAGACCAAAAGAAATATGTACCTAGTTCGACATATTATGGTACAATTTCGGAGAAAATTTCAAAATTAATAAAAAAAGCCATATTTATACGGCCTTTAACTCTCGGCATGCCTGGTGGGCAAAAGTTAGACACTATGCCTGGTGGGTCTGTCAGACCACGATTTTCAAATTGTTTTTTTTTTTCTTTAAATTGTATTACAAAAGGTGATTCAATTCTTGAAGACGGATGCTCAAAGGGTAAATAAGAGATAGTGATAAAAATCACATTAGAAATTAAACATCTTTATTTAAATATTTCAAATTAAGCAAAACTCACATTTTTTTAACACAATTTAGAGACGTTGGTAACTTGTAATGTGTCAAAAGTAAAAAGATCTCAATCAGACTTGAATTGAGTGTAGGGCACTTACATATACTTAAACTTAGTAATAAAATGATTAGTCATCATTACTTGCATTAACATTTTATAGTTTTGGTTTGGTAGCCATTTTCGCATTGAAAAATCGAATGGTCAAAACAAATGTGACTACTACACGTCTCACAAATGTACTGGGTTTTGCGATCTTTTTTTACTGGACAAACGTGGCATCTGCGCTTTATTCCAGGAGTTGATTTTTTTAATGGTGGGCAATCTTGATCATCAGCACGTTCGGCTATTCTTTTGCGAATATCTTTAGAAAGGCGAGGGTTATTTTTTCTTGACTGCAAATGTGGTTCTAGAAGCGCAGAAGCCAAACTCTTTATAAAACTTTTTCGATTGCTTTTAACTTCTGGGCAGTTTAGCATTTGAATAATTTTGGCATTTATTCCAGCAGTGTTGAGCATCCAAAAAAACGAAAATCAGTGGCCATCTCCTTGAGTTACGCGATACATCATAAGAACGTGTAAGTTTATCGACATTGTCCATGCCACTCTTAGTCCGATTGTAGAAACTTATAATTTCAGGCTTTTGCTTTGCACCCATAGCTAGGTCAATTTCCATCTGGTGATGGAGAGATGACAGCAGGAAGACATTTTTTCGGTGTCTCGGAACATAGGACACTAAAGTCAGGCCATGTTGAAATCCGAGTATGGATGAATATTCTTCGCGCTTTCCGGCTTTGAACTTTTCAGGTACACAGGTCTTATGGGATTTCATTGTACCAACTGCTGTTAGTTTATGATGATTTAGCAAATGTTCATAAGTAGGATGACTTGTAAATCAATTATCCATTGTCCCATTACGTCCTGATTGTGAAATTGGTGTCACAAGACGATCAACTACATTGTGGCCTGTTACTGACTTTATAGTCTCCTTGAGGCTGATCTCCTGCGTATATTTCTAAATTCAAGGAGTAATATGTAGCGGCATCTACAAGCGCAAATATTTTTATATCATATTTGGCAGGTTTGCTCAGCAAGTATTGACGGAATTTGCAACATCCTCGAAATGCCATAAGTTCTTCATCTATCGTCAGATTCGGCGTATAAGGCGTATAATGCAACTGGCAATGAACAACAAAATCATCAAACAGCTTTCTAAATAGTGCTAATATATCTTGTGCTAATCTTTCATCATGAGAATTGGCATCGTCGAATCTCAAATGATTGACAATAAAAGAAAATCTTCTTAGACTCAGTCATGGGAAAAAGAGCAATGCCTGTGCCATAATTGCACCACAGATCTTGTAAGTTTTGTTTGGCCGATTTATAAAGGCCTGCCAAAAAAATTAGGCCAATTGTGGCACGTAGTTCTATCATAGAAACATCACAATAAGAATATTCATTAGAAGCATTTAAGTTTTCTCTAGTCTTTTGTATCCTTGCATTTGTATGTCGTAAAATATCTGACAACATAGACTCATTTACAAAGAAATCAAAACATTCCAAAGGAGTCTATGCATGTTTTGCTTGAGTATTTACTCCCGGGGTGCCCGTCAATATATTTCCACTACGTGTTTGTACGGTTAGGTCTACGTGGATTTTTAAACCATATTGTTCCATCTTTACCTCTATAAGTTCCTTCTACGGGCACAGTCGTTAGCGTACACAAAGGCACATCCATTTTAGAATCTGAAGAAGTTGAGCCTGCATCATTTTCTTCCAACTCAGAATCAGGTTCTTTATCCTCCGGAGCAACGTCAAACTCTTCTCCACTCAAATCAAATACAATTTCGTCCTCCTCACTCTATGTCCTTGTCTGTAGTTGTTTATCCATTTTGAACCTGAAAAATGTAAAAAAAGTTATCTTTAATGCACGAAACTAGTAATATTTAACGCACAAATGCCAATTATCACAAGAAAAAAAAAATACTTACAAAATAAGTCACGACGTATCTCTGGTGGGGTCTGTGGGACCCGCGCGAACTTAATGCGCGTCTTTTTACGTTCCTAGTTCGCCGCGGACTGAGCAAGCGGGCGGAGGACATCCCGCGGTTAATAACGGCCAGCTACTCAGAACGGTAAGGCGCAAAATACAAATTTAAACGAACTACAACAGATCGCGCGTTGGTCTGACAGACCCTACCTGGCATGCCAAGGGTAAAACACAAAAATTTAAGAACTTTATGTAACAATAAAAATAAATTGCACAATTATAAAAAATCTGGAATTTTTAATTAATTAGTGATGAACGTAAATCTAGATATATATAGAACTACCCGGACGTTGTTTTGAAACTAGATACATAGAACATAATTTATGCCTTTAAAAATAATAAATCAGACAGATTCCATTTTATTAAACATTTAATAGAAACCGGTCATAAGCTCAGTAGCGATCACGATTTCGATGTTTTACATGTGTGTGAGAAGGGGTTACGTTTAAATGTTTTGGAATCCATCAAAATTTTAAAACAAATATAATAATGATATGCTCAATGACTAAATTAACATTTATAAATCGCCATTATTGGACGCTTGCTTGTAACTATTTGGGTAATGGTTGGTGATGGTTAGTCTTTGACAATCGATAGGCATGTCTATTGATGGGGGTCTGTGGCTGCTGGTAAGGATGCTTTCGTCGCCCTTTGACCATTGCATGACAGCGGTTCACTTAACGAGGTTGTGTCCGGATGTGTCGGTTGTTTTTTAACACTCCTTACACCCTGGTGGTTGTGACTGTCTGCAATTTCCTGAGGATGTATTTGGTTGGCATGGACCGTACGTAGAAATTAACATTATAGCGATTAGCGGACTAGGATA
Organism: Eumeta japonica; assembly: GCA_005406025.1. Taxonomy (NCBI): domain Eukaryota; kingdom Metazoa; phylum Arthropoda; class Insecta; order Lepidoptera; family Psychidae; genus Eumeta; species Eumeta japonica. Next base: position 26,971 of record BGZK01001796.1, read on the forward strand.
ATTATAAAATTAACACTTGCTTAGGTGTTCGACATCGGTCAATCCTCTCGAATCAATATTCAATTCTTTGGATAGAGATTCGTAGTAGAAAGGCAGATTCGAGGGTCAGCGGTGGGTTGCATGCTGCATGTTAATGCATGTTGCAGGCAAGCGTCCAAGATGATCAAATCGTCTAAATTTACTAAAATAAAGACATCTGGTAAATTGCTCTTGAATTGATCCATGAGTCTTTGGAACGTGGCACCTGAATTTATAAGTCCTATCTCCAACTGCTTGAATTGGAAAGGAACCTAGAGGTCAGGTGAAAGCTGTCTTCCCTCGGTCCTCTGGAGCTACGCTTACCTGCCAATACCCTGATTGCAGGTCCAGCGTGCTTATGTGCGTGCATCTTTTTCTGTATGGAGTATATCTTTGATTCTCAGTAGCGGATATTTATCGGGCTTCGTTACTGTGTTCAGTTTCCGATAATCTACACATAGGAAATTTTCGTCCTTTTTTGGCATGAGTACGATATTTGACAATAAAAAGCGATTCATTTTCCTCCATAATGTCAGCGTCGAGCAATTTATCGATCTCGACCTTCAAAGCCTCATTTCTGACTTGTGACAGACAATATGGGCGAGAAGCGACAAGTTCTTGCATTGCATCGACCTTATTCAGTGCACCGCGTATTCCTAACTAATAATAACTTAACATAACTTAAAATAACCTAATAATAAGTCCATTCATATTTTTTCCTTTTTGCGATTTGTATCGCAAAAAGGAAAAAATAAGTCAATAATGAAGTTATTATTGACTTTTTTGTATGTGTGATTTTATTAAGAAATACTCACGGAAATTCTTTCCCCCTATCGCTGCAAATAACAAGGACCGATTCGCCCTTGGCCACATTCAGCACTCTATTTCTATAAATATGTAATAATTTCATAATAAAACTAAACTGAGGTCGAATTATAATGACAATTCATCGCTACATATTATTAAAATGTAATAAACTATGTAGATAATATATGAAATCAACACGTGAAATAAAATTATAACCGCCATTTTATACGTCAAAACCGACTAAGGAAATTTTAGACACCTTTTTCTCGTATTTACTTTTGAGAACACTATTAAAGTAAATACTGTAAAAGTAAACACTACAAAATATGTAGTGTATCCTGCTACAAAGTATTTTACGTATTTTGATTTATACATCAAAATGAAACACTCGCGATTACGTTTGAAAACTGCATTATTGTAAATAGAAATACAGACAAATACACGACAATACGCGCCGTTGTGAAGTGAAATAAACAATTAGGTACCTAACTTTAAAAATACATTGTAAATTTTCTGACGTAAGCGACTCGAAAGGTAGATATTTTGAAGTGAAACTTCTAATGCGACTTCCGACAAGGTTGCGTTAAACGTTTAACGCTACCATAGAGGAGGCATGAAAGCATTGTTGCGTTAAACATTCAACGCTCCTGGGGAGGGGGAATAGAAAGAGACAGAGCGAGAGTGAATTTGTGGCACTTGAACGCATGCGCGTAGTATACCTGTTACAAGCCAGCACGAGCGTTAGCAACGAGTAGCGTCCAATATTCCAACGCAAGAGGAAGAGAGAAAGAAAGATACACAAAAGTAGAAAGTAGGAGAGAGAAAGAGAGTGAGTCGGTAGATTTCGTCTCGCAATTGTAATGTGCGACGAAAAACGCAATTTCTACTCCTTCCTATTTTCATTTCCATATTACGAAGTTTCACTTCTTCCGCGCGGAGGGACTCCACGCACAATTTTTTTTTGCTGGTTTATTTTCTAAAGAATACGATTGAATTTCGTTTAAAATAAGTACAACCCAGAAATTAAAAGTAACTTTTTGTGCTTCATGGCAGAGAACGAACGTGTTCGTTACGGCATAAGTATCCCGCGTGCGGCATATGGAAGCGGACTACACCGCGCGTTTAAAAACCTTTCGCTCGCATACGACCGTTTAACCCTTCCGCGGCCTACCCCTCCGACATTAATCCTTATAATAATGACGCCATAAAACGTGTCCGTTGCTCTTATTGTAAATTGTTAGTCACACTATGCACAATTGTCGCAATTTGTCGGGAAAAATAAAGCGAAAGCAGAACAAAATGTTTAGGTAAGCGATACTATGTTGCGATATTATGAATGCAGCAAATGCAGCATGGAGTGGTAGAATCTCGTTGCGACGAATGTAACAGTACTGCAGCCAACACCACTGTCAAAGCGAATTTTATCAGCGAATTTTGATTGACGATGTTGACAAAACACCCCGTATGCTGAACATCACTAACGGATAAGGAAGGTGTCGCAACTATCGACACCGGTGCGAGGCGGCGCGTCACGCGTCCTCAGTGTACTAAATCTGGGTCCTGGAGGGTGTACGTCAACTAATTGTTAACTGTTAAATTTAAAAATTAATCACGTCAAAATCCGTTGTTTTAACTTTACAATTGAGAGTTGACTCAGTTCGTCGTCAAGATGTTAGCATTTGTGACATTAAGTTAATGTCACAAATGCCAACATCTCTAAGATTATCAATATTTCGACATGATTAGTTTTTAAGTGTAACAGTTAACTATTGCAAATGAGAGTTTGAAGCACACCGCTGATATACTTATTTAATTTAAAACTTCATCATTTTTTTTTGAGACTGACAACACTGCTGCCTACTGTCACAGTTGTGTTGTCGCATAGCTTTCGAAGTAATACCTAATATTATTATCTAATTAGCTATTAGCATTATCAAAATAGTGTAATTAGATTAGTTAACTCCTTAAGAACACAAATTGTAAATATTTTCTCTACACATTACACAGTACAAAACTGCTGCGCGTGAGTGCATAGAACGCGATGCCACTAACACTTGCAAGTGTATATATATACACACGCTATGTCAATTTCGAATACTATATTTAGATTGTGAATCTGTGCTGTGCCCTGTTATACTGTGGCAAACTCAGATCGTTCTTATCAAGGAAATCCCGGTAAGATCGCTCCGTTTGTACATTGCTTGCCGTGGAATACTAATTAATTTACATTTACAAACCAATACCAGACTAAAAAGTATAGGCCAAACATTGCAGCGATATTTCAGATACTAGAGAGGGTGGCTAAACGTAATTTAACCAAGATAAATTTACATCCCCAATTTGTCAATAACCCAAATAAGTTAAATACAAATACCAACCTAATCACTAATACACCTAGTGTAATTATAGTGGAACTGATATTGTCTAGATCAATTCTTACCTCCATACATAATTTTAGCAGTTCTTGCCTTCATAGATTGATTTACAAAATGATGATCTCTCCTTCCATGGCATACGGTCTGGATGTAGTAGAACCAACCAAATCAAATAGAACAAGAGAGATAGAATGAAAGAGAGATCATGAAAGACATATTATAGCCGCAAGAAATCAACCTAAACTGAAAACACAAGGAATCCTCCAAGGAAAAACAATTACCAAAATCGTCAAAGTCAATAATATCCTATTACGGTCACCTTTCAAGCAGAGACCGACTCCACATACTTAAATATGCCTAAGATATACTACAAAAAAAAGACAAAAGTTGTACGTCCTGTTTATACATGGGAGGAAACTAGGAGGAATGAGCCGCGCTAGCTCAGAACAGAACGGAGATGAAAATGACTGCGGATGAACTGTACCAACTCAGTAGTAACGGACACTGAAACCTCTGCACTGAGTGAAGAAAATGGACAATAAAAGATTAATAGGAGAAACAAATTTGCTTCAGATTTCTTGTATGTACATGCATGTATGTTGTGTGTGTATGCATACGTGTGTGCGTGCGCATGTTTGCCTGTGCGTGTGTATGTGTGCTTGTGTGTATATACACGTTAATGCAACAATGAAAAATAATAAAGCATATTAGGATTTAGAAAGGTTGTGGATGAACTTTACCAACTCTCACTAACACTGAAAGTTTATACTAAGCAAAGAAAATTAAGTATGAAAGATTAACTGAGGAAACAAATTAAGAAAGGATATCTTAGACCACGTATGAGCTATCACAACTGGAACCAAAGGGAATAGGCCACATTACACCAACTTCCAGAAACAAACACTGAAAGCTCTGCACCAAGAGAAGAAAACGGAGAACAGAAAACAAACGAAAAAAAAATTTTTAGAATCGTTTTAGTATTTGGTTCAATAATGCAAATACGCGGACGAAGTCTAGCACAAATGCTAGTTTGTGTTTCTTTCAGAAATCTTGCCGTTAGCGCATACAATATATCAACAATTTCATAGTAATATAATGAATGGCGCAGGTACGCGGATAAAACGAACAAATTATGCACTCATTGAAGATAGTCTGTCTCTATTCAAAATTTGATTACAATCTATTCAGCCTTTTCGGAGATTAAGTATGATAAATAAACAGACGCTTTATCGACTAACAGTGACAGAAAAAATTAAAAAATGATAAGTGTAGATTAGGTACGTCAAGGATAAATATTTATGACAAAATTTTACTAAAATGTCATATTTACAATTTCATATATTAGTGAAAATAGTAAAATAAACTATCGTATTTCTTATTCCACAAAGTAATTTACTTTCGTTCAATATTTTATTGAAATCTTTTCAGCTGTTTTGAAACCCAGCCTCTACGAACTGACAGACCTGTTGTTGAAATCGTGTATATCTGATCATTTGCGCAATTACATTTTCTTAATGTGTAACAATTTTCATCAAGTACGGTCTAACTATTCGTATAATAAAAAGATATACGACATACATGAATCTTAAATTGGTAGAATTGGTGTCATTGATTCCATAAATCGAATATTTATTACAAAATTTGATAAAAAACATATATTTATAGACAGACACTACAAATGTATATAGTATAGATGTTACAGAGGTGGTTTTATGGGAACCGGAGTTGAAATCCGAGGCGGAAATGGTGACAGAAGAGAGATGCGTCAAAGGCAGGTCTAATAAAGTAACATAATACAAATTATTTAGCCTCTATAAATTCAGTTCAAAAAATGATATACTTTATTACTAGGCATTGAAAATAAAAATAATCATATTTACTTCAATTTGAAAAAAAATTTAATTGAATCAAATGAAGTGACTTTAAGCGGGGGTTCCCCGCGCGATAAGCCTAAATTTGTTCGTACGCGCCGACTGGCCACTCGCCGCCGCCGCTGCGCTTCAATCTCCGATTCTAACCTCCGGTTAAAAAGCTGATACTTTTTAGCCGAAGTCGAAATCGAAGGTGTAATTTCAATCGGAAGTTCCGACTTCTCGGAACCGGACTCGAATTTCTGTAACGTCCTATATAGTGGTACGAGGGCTGCTATTTATGTGTCCGTAATATCAAAAAGAAACAAACACCTATCATTCAATATGGTTTTATTACTTTTCAAAATATTCACCACGATGATCGATGCACTTTTGCTTACACTGAAACCAATTTTTATAGCAATTCTTTTATTATCTTTAAGGTATCTCCAAAATGTGCGTTTTGAACGCATCAACGATTTCTTCGAACCTCGAAATTTATTCTTCACACTAGGGAATAAATAGAAATCGTTGGGTGAAAATCGGAGCTGTACGGTGGATAAACCATCAATTGATTTTTTAACCTTCCAAAAACCGAGTTGTGTCGGCTGACGTGTGACAGCTAGCATTGATGAGTTTTTACCGCCGGAAAAAACCATAAATTCGGATCTTTATTGCCCAAGCTGATGAGACTCGAGCAAGAAGTAGAAAGAAAACTTTTCACCATTACGACAAACCACGCACACCTTCAGCCACTCCGCAAATATTGAGAGTTTGGTTGTGAAGTGTTAATTGTATCCACTAGAAAGCCCTGATCTTACACCCTCGGATTTTCACCTGTTTCAATCTCTTTCGAGTTCTTTAAGTGGTGTTAGGTCCTCCATCAAGAGAGGACTGTTGAAACTACTTGTAGTTTTTCGATCAGAAGTTTAAAATTTCTACAGCAATGGGTTATGTCACTATTTACAAAGTAGCGACAGGTTGGTGAACAAAATGGCACTTTATTTTATAATTAAATGTAAATAAAATATGATGAAAAATTATCTTAAAATTGTATATAAAATACAAAAATATTTTTTCCTTACAAATATACAAAATATATAATTACAAAAAATAAATAGGCAACGTTATTGTTTTATTACAAAACTCGAAAATATTTTTATAATAAAAATGTTTTATTAAGATCGAAATCTAAGAAAGAAAATAGAACACGACTCCTCCACGCTCCGACCGCTCGAAGTAGGCGTGTGCCCTCACCCGTGCCCGCGCCAGGCGCAGCCGCGGCGGCGACCGTCGTCCGCGTCCAGACGTCTCTAAGCTTACAACGGTTTAAATCCAATATCGTTTATACTGCGTGTAAAATAAGATCGGACATCTCTTATTTATAGTAGTGTAGTAAAAGAATATGAAAATAATTGTGGAAACCCCATTCGAATAAAACTGAGATATAATTTTGTTCTGTTTCGACATTAATCGATGTGACGTAGCTTTATGATAAAGAAAAGTATTGCGTGCTCTCAGTCCTTGCGGGAGCGGAGGGTACGAAGTAGTTCACGAGTCTGTAGTGCGGCGGAGCGCCCCCTCGCGCGTCAGCTCGCCCGAAGCGCTCTGGGCCCACCGCCAACGCTTGGGTGATTCACTTTTCCCGCAGACGGATCAGCGGGACAGGGAGTGGCAACAGACATCCAAAATACGTATCCATTTTTAGTTTCACTTCAGCAGCTTAGTGGCTGTGACCTCCTAACCTTATTTGTGTTATTATGGCAAAGTGCATTGAACTATTTATGAATAATGATTTTTCGTATGTCAAATTTATTCATTACGTTTTTATTAGAAATTAATATCTTTATTTACCATTAAAGTTTGCACTAACCAAAATAAGGTTTATGTGGTTAAATATCGTTTGACCATCATGCTGCGAAATACTAGAAGTTACAATGCAAAGAGTATCTACGCAAAAATTATTTCATGCGCAGAATCAGGAAGAACTACAGTTAGAACTCTTGCAATGTACGTTGACGTTCTCGAAAACTCGTCAGGCAACGAGGGCCAGAACTAAGCACCCCAGTTCACGCAAGATGATATCGGCGTGCATTGCGTTGTGTGCACACAATATCTTATGAAAAGTAGATAAGCACTATTTTTATAAAAACTTAAAAATGCGTGTAAAGTAGTTTTTCATTGTATCGGGTACTACTACCAGAGACGCAAGATTTTTTCATCGTCAGTTAGTCGTGGGTAAGTCTATCAAGTTTGTGAATCCGATGTTCCTTCGACTTACCGGCTACCCGATGCGACGACCGTGCTCCTGCCGCTCGCCGCTCGTGCGCCAGGCCCACGGCCGACCGACTGTAAACTTATAACATTGAAATATACTTATAACGACTCATTCGATATCGTTGTTACGCACAAATTACGTCAGGGTGAGAAGGGCTGCCGCCGTGCGCTCTCGATTGATGTAGTTTTGACGTTTTAGCGGTATCGGCCGAGTCGATTTATGTTTACAGAATTTGTCCGTAGATTTTTGGAAGAAGGTGATTTACTTTCCTCCAGTGTAAAATAATTTTTGATATATTTCTAACTATACATACGTTTCTAATTTCAAATTAATGGCCGATCTCATTTTAAACCCAGTACAGCTAGTAAAAATATTATTTTGAAAAATATCTCATACACAGTATTTACCTCTATATAATTATATTACATATTAAATATGTGTATAATGTATATAGATAGTCTGCAGTAGTATGTATATTTTTGTAAAGATATGTCACAGGAGCAATCTTTATGTTATTGTAGTAGGTACTTGTATAAATTACTAACTGTGCTCGCGACTAACAAATAAGCAGACCCAGAAGTCCACTCCGTATGACGTGTCGCACGCGCGCCGCCGGCCGAACATTTCCAAACCGTCATAAACGTGTCATTGCTACTGGCGCGCGCAAACGATGATAGTGAGACTACATTTTTTTGGATCAACAACGAAATGACTGCAATTAAACAGAGCTATTATAAATACTGGTGTGGAGATGCCCCAATACGGCTATAAGTAGTGAATTTATTTTTTTTCGTCACTTGTTAAAATAAGAAATAATAATAAAAAATAAATATAGTTTAAAAAAACTAAAAAAATCGCTTTTAAAGCTCATCAAACTAAAAAGTGAAAAATAATTCTTGATATGAGCTGAAAAAAATAATGAACAATAACGAAAAATACTAGTATTGTTCTGGAAAAAGCGCGGGTTGCTCTATATTTGGTTTGGTTAAAAAACACTTGGTGAAAACTTTTCATTATATAGTTATTTAAACTCTGTTCTTTCAAATACTACCGTCGTACCCAAATTGAATGTGACTTTCTTTGTATACAATAGGCGATGTAATAATAATATAAGCTACGCTGTACTGGCTATATAACGAATGAATAAAGAAACTTTAATGTTGAGAAACAGTGGTCCCAGTTCGATATCTTTATATGAAACATCTCTCATTAATATAAAATATTCCGAAAGTAGTATTTTTCTATATAAAATACTATTTTTGGGGTCGAAAGTGCTTATTTTATAGATTTTGTCCAACTTCATCCGCGTATTAGTAACTAAAAAAATATCAATTGGTGTTCTGATTTTTCAGACGAACATTATGCTTCAAGTACAGTCAACGAGAACACTTAAATGATAAGCCCTCGCTCCATTGTCGTGTATGCAAATATAATTTTAATACTAACTCTATTTTAACATTGTTAGATCGAAAACATCAACAAATACTGTTCCATATTATTTTTTATTACCAGTGTACAATAACTAAAGAGCTCATAGGAGTTTGAACAGAGTTTTTTGATGGCTAATTACATAAATTTAATTTAAATGATTATGCGTTCCATAATTTGTACGATTAGTTGAATTATACAGGGCTAATCCTGCAGTTCTTTAAACTATGTAAATTGTCAAATTTTAAAAAATCTCTTAAAATAATGTAAAACTTGTCCTTTTCTGTGCCTTATGCGTGTTCTCTAATAGTCTATTGAAAGAAACTTTATTTAATAATAAGAATTAATTTTACTCTAAAATTAAATATAATAATAACCATATAAAATAAAATATAATAATCGCTGCAAGAGTTGAAAGTTCTTTTCTGTCATGAATATGTTGTATAAAGTAATTAAAAATGCTTAATTTATCCATATTGATTTATTTTTTGTCAAAATTTTTCTGGAAATATCTAAGAACCACTATTTTTTATTAATGAAGTTATTTACCTTCCAATAACATAAAATAGTGTTTTAATTTAAAAAAATACGTACTAATAAATAATATAATTCTATAAAAGTCAGAATCTCCGGCCTTAGGCCGAGAGTGGGTAATTAAAACCGAGTACAGGTAGGAGCGGACCTTCTGAGTGTATTTATTTCGTGCTGCGGCTCCGTTCGCGCGCACTGCAGAATTATTGTTTAGGTTTATTTTTGAAAAATAGCACGTGAATTGTTTTTTTTCTATTTAGCTTTCAAAACGGGTAACAATGCTTAACAAAGGCTTAAAAACAGTACAGTGTGATTATGAGATTGCACCGTATTCGATGTAAGCCGAATATGCGTAAATAATCACTTAATTTATGTGAAAAAAATATAAATCTACAAATTTAGAGACAACTAATTTCAATTACTATACACTATCGACAATCCAAAATGAGACATCATAACGACTGGTCGCAGTAAAACAAAACAAAGTGACTTCGCGATTTTCCCGGTTTATTAAATCGCTGCAAATCCACACTAGCACTTCCAGCAGTTCTCTACCGATGGTTATTCATATTAATAAAAATATACTTGAATTATAATGTGCGTTATGGCCATTTTGCAGCGAGAATAATATCTTAACCCTTAAAGTATTACAATTAAAGATTTTATCTTTGTATTTTTGAAAATTAATATACAGCGACTACAACACTAAATAATTTAGGATTGAAGTTCACGATTTTATAAATAAATAAGCATTGTACTAACAAGTCGGACAAATGCGGATAGGGCTCGTACCTTGAAGATTCCATAAAAAACTTAATTATATAGTAGGTATTTCATCCGGCGAGTCTCGATTATTTTTGTATGTTTTCGATACCGATACTTGCATGATACTCGTTCCGAGAATTCAGAAACTTGTTTTTTTTCAAAAAAATTTGGAATTTCCTTGAGAGTCAGAGTTTTTGCAAATATTAAAATTTCATAAAGCGAAATTATAAAATGTTCTCCCATTCGAATACATATATAGAATATCTTAGCTTTAATTTTCCATGCACCTATTAGGGATATTAAATGTGTTAAATATGATATTGAGTTTATTCTTTAAATTCTTAGACAACAACCAAGCACTTTAAAAGTACAACATGCTGCGACCACTCCCAGAACACCCAGTGTCTCGTCACCATCCAGTTCCCACACCCCCGTCGTGCAGACTACAGCGCGTCCCATTTCGACAACGGTGGACGCGGCGTGCACTCCCGGGGCGACTTTGACGGGCACGACGCCCGCGCCACGGGCGCCTTTTCGCCGCGCACCCGCGCAGCCGCCCGCACCCAGCGCCCCGCCTCTCAGCACGGCGCCATCTGTTCATTTGTGAGTTCTAATATTACCATTACCACTAAGTTATCAGTGGTACAATTGTAGTTATCTAGTTTAATAAGCAACAAAATATAACGACTTATATTGCAATAAAACCGGACCAAGTGCGTGTCGGGTCACGCGCAGTGTGTAGCTCCGTAGTTGTGCGTTGCAATACATACACATACCGCTTAGAAAGGGGCTTTTATTTGCTACTATAAACTTATCGAGTTCACGGTTTTAACGACTAATATCTGAAAACAGGCCCACATAGAACTGGTGTTAAGGATGTTACGTTTTAATATTTCCACAATTTTACATGGTTCATAAACTTACATTTACTACCTATTTTAGATAGTAAACAACGTCTTCTAAGTAATTTTCAATGGAATTAGTACGAAATTTTGATTTCTACTCTTCCAAGTAGATTTTATAAGTTAGTCGACTGCTACTCGTTATTTTGTAAAGACTATTTAAGTGTGATAGTATTCCTGTTAACTTCGTTATATGTTCTACAGCCTTGTATCTTTTCATATATTAAAGAATAAACCAATTATCTGCGAGGGAGGGATACTTGACTATAACAAAAATGAGCATTTTAAAATTTAATATTTCATAAATGAATCCCTAAATAAAAACGGTTTTCACAGATCCGCATTGTTTTTGAATAAGCGCGGTCCAACGGTACCCCACTCAAAAGGATAGACGAGAAAAAAAATCATCCTTACTTAACGTATAGGAGAGGTATTTTAAAAATTTTACACATGTCAAATTACAGAACTCTAGTACTACGAGTTAAAAGTTGAATTAAGCTGTGGGCAGATAGACAGATAGACGGACGGACGAAATGGCGAAACTATATGGTTTCCTTGTTGACTACGAAACTTCAATAAGAAATATGACATCAAAACAAATGAGACAACAATTTGTTGATAGTGCAGCACCGAATGCTATTGTTTAATGTAAATTGGTGACACAGTATATTGTTACTAAATAAACGTAGAATGTACTTATACTTCTGATTCGGATTTCAGTACTCGAAAAAAAAAAAATCAAAATCAAAAATATCTTTATTTCGTAGGTAATAGAAATTACAATTGAAATGCTGAAATGTTGAAATAAACAACTGTTTTCGGCATTAAAATTACCACCCATTCTAAATGCTGATTCACCATGAAAAGAATGGGCAAGAAACTCAAGGTTTGCTCTTTTTTACTCATCGATACAAAATATTGAATAATTATAAATTTTGTACGACACTTAATAATAACATGAAGCGACCTGATAGCCGAGCAGTTCATTCCCATGGGTTTTTCCATTAACATATCCAGACACAATATAATAGCCCTTGCCATATAACTTAGTGTAAACTAAATGTTTAAATTCATAAAATGGCAAATTTTGAATTTTAGCTGGGATCTTATTATGAATTGAAGACACACATTGCCCCTTAAATGATTTATTAACTTTGCTTGGACGGGTTTTATGAACAGCATCTTTCTTATATCTAATGTCAATGTTATATATGTCGCTCCTGTTTTGAAACGACGCTAATAAGTCTTTTGACATATTTCAAGTTTCCGTACAGGTATTGTTATGCTAAAGTTAGGATATCTGTTCCCGATCTCCCTCCTCACTTTGATTCCGGCGTCGGTTCCGGTCCCGTTCTGGTTTTGAATCAAATGCCTAACTGTAGCATAAAGGGCGGTGATACAAAGTAATGGGCTGACCAATTTCTTTGCAGCCTTTCTCAAAATGATTAATTACAATTTTTATACAACCACGAACAAATAACATCCAATTTAATATTTAAAACAAGTTGTTTAGCATAATATTGTTATTACGTTTTGTTTTTTATGTAATTGTGTTTTTTACTTTCTAACTGAAAGAGTATTTTAGGCAGGAAAGACGACCACCACAGCCTTACAACTTCTCTCAGAACGAACTGGAAAGAATAACTCGAAGAGAACGCCTGTACCCTGATCTCTATGGAGAAGCATCGCCACCGCAGCGCTCTGCAACCACGCATCGACCTGCAAACTCGCAACGGCCTGCGACTCCTCAGCGCGATGCGCCCTTGCAGCGCCCTAGACCCCCGCATTGCCCTGCAGCCTCCGACCCGTTCGTGATTGTTAACAGAGATGGCACCACGAACGGGGACCCAGTGACTCCCGGCACAGAGTAATTATATTTATTTACAATGTTCTTACTACCAGTAGCATCCTACGACGGACTGTTTTACACGGGCATTAAGATTCACAAAGGGTCACTTTATGTGGTAGATCCGATGGAATTTCAAATAAATTTGATATTCGGCACTAAAACAAGAAACTTTAAGGGTAATAAAAGAAGAGTATGCCCAAGTTGTATGAGACGAGTTCCGATAAATAAAGTTCAATGTTAATGTTATTTATTAGGTTTTTATATTGCGTAATTATTTATAAAAGGAAAACAGCCTTATGCGTCGGAGAACTGATTGAAAAGAAAATTAATAAACAACACCATTAAATCAATTATATGTTTAAATAATGAAACCTTTTTTCCGTGTGTTTAGAACGGAATTTACTGATTCATTCTCCATGAGACCTGAAAGATTATAAGCCTCATCAAGTGTAAATTTGGTCAGATGATAGTTTGTAGCTACTATAATGTAGACGTGCACGAGACACAGTTTTTAAAAAAGAGGGGTAGAGTTTTGTATAAACCTTTGTCAAGGAGCGAATCGAGACTACGGAATTGGGTATAAACACTGCTTATTGAAAATGGTGAGACACGCCTTTAACTATTTTGGGAGAAATGGGGGTTGTGTTATGTATAAATACTAGCGTGATTGTCTTTATCTTCATCACGTACCCAAACTATTCATCCGATTGCTATAAAACTTTGGCAACATAAGCTAGAGCAATTTGTAAAATATTGTAAAATTTTAAAAATTTCTCCTTTGAGATCTTTAGAACAAATCAACGGATTCTTATGCAGTTTGCGGTAGTCTATGCAACTGTTTAAAGAAAAGAGCTGATTAGATTTTGATATCGATCGGTAGGGTAGGCAAAATATTTTTTCAAAAAAACTCTTTCCTAAAACTGAGAATGCTGAGATTCCTCAAACTCTACCGGCCGGAATCAGTTTAACGTTTCAAGAAATCTAAGTTGAGTTCTTTCGAATGTCGCAAACTATTTCGATTGGTTAATCTGTTCGAAAATCGTGAGACCTTTATATATGCATGCACGCACACTCAAATAGTCTGTATTTGAGTGTACGTCCATGCATATATCACTCGAAAAATGGTCGAAATACGTTCCTAGGACCCTAAAACATCAAAATTCGATAAAACTCTATTTTCGAAAATTAAGGCGAAAACGGATACTTACTTTTAAATTTTATGAATTTTTTTGAAAAAATCGTATCCCATTTTATGAGTTTTAAAATTTTCTCGATAGAACCTTAAAAAGTACCTTACGCATAGCTTAATAAGACCTATCTTTCAGTGAAAGTCCCATGGTGGTCTGTTCAACCGTTGCTCCTTTTTGACGTCGGTTAAAAACAAGATCAGAAAGTGTGGAATCCGGGGAACGCTGAGCTATTTAATGTTTTAGGTCCTAAATCGGTATTGACTCCGGGCATAACTTTTGTTAAATGCGTTACGTTATCGGTGGGCCCCGATAAGCTTATCGCAAAAAGCGATAAATCTGCTCGACTAAGTACTGCGATGCGTCGCGCACCGAGGCTGCCTTCTATAAAAAAGGGTGTACCGCCACACCGGTCGTGATAAATTGCGACTTTTTCCGAGTACAGAATGCATTTTGCATTGGACATTCACCGATCCGGTATTAAAAGTAAAAACAAAATTAAATGTATTTATTCCTCAATATATGACGAAAAAACGATTTGTGAACGTCAACGCCACAAACCTAATGGTTTCGTAATTTCAACTATATTGTTACACCACGTCTAATGTCTAAAAATGTTTAAAAATATTTTTGATAAGTTGATCGTTATTCAGTGAGTATTAATAGTATTTCGAACCAAAACAGATGCGCTTTCTAAATTGTTATTTTTATTGACAATCACGCAAAAAAAGATTGGCCCGTTCAGTTTTACGATACAGTTAATGATTCAATTGAAAAACTGCGTTATTTCAAGTCTAAATCCGTTGAGTAGAATCGGAGATACAATTCAGTCGTCCAAAGTACTCGTTTCCACACCGTGTACGCGCCCCTAACAGGCGTGTACACGGCCGCGGTCTTAATGTGATGCACGATAAGTAAATAATATAAACGACATTATTTATACAGCTTGTACACAACGCTATAAGTTGTAGTGCGTAGGCCGTAAGTAGACGCGCGGGCGCCGCGCGGGCCGGGCAGAGCGATGGCCCCGAGTCTTTTATCTCCCTTAGATGGTTCGAGGAAACAGAGGAAGTACACGTTTAATTGTAAAAATTGAAATCGGCAAAGAAATTATTGACGGAACTTTGAAATTATGTATGTAACGTATTTTTCAATTGTAATAAAATAGGGCTTCGACTGTAAAATGTAAAAAGAAACTTTCATATACTTTGCTTCCCACACTTTAGTTCCATTTTTCTAACTATCTGTCGTGGAAATTTTATTCTTATTTGTAAAATACGTTAAAGTCGACTTCATAACCAGTCACTTTGGCAAATTCTATCATAATGCGTCCCGTAGTTTCAGCGTATGCACAGGTGATAGATAAGAAAAATTAAAAATAGCCGTTTATATTCTATGTACGGCTCTTAGATTTTCAATTTATACTAGTGAGACACGGCGCTGTTGTAATTTTGCCTCGTGTTCAAATATTTTTTATAAAATGACGTAATTATGACAGAAAAAATATTTTCTTTTTTATTTAAAGTAATAAACTTTGAACTATAAGGGTTGGTTAATTGTATCAAATACACAGTAGGTGCAGCTTGCTAGCTTGCAAACGATAGTATCGAAGACGAAAGTTGATGGGATTAAAATATAATAATTTACCACGTTTTTAAAAGGGAATAAAAAGTCTGTTTTAAAAGCGTGGTAATTTTTTTTTCCTGTTATTGTCTTTTCCTTTTTGGTATTATGTATGAGAAATTTTACAATCGACATAGAATCACATTGTCTCTTATAAAAATTGAAGTCGTGTAAAACAATCTTCTTATTCTTCTTCTTCGACATTCTCTTGCTTTGTCATCCAATTCTGAACTATATTTAAAGTTTCAAGTCCTTGGCTATCGGAAAGTTAGTTCTAAATCAATTACTAAAATCCATTCGAACATACAAAGAAATAGAATATAACGTAGATTAATATTACGTTGTCATCCGCTTCTGAGCTATATTTAAAGTTTCAAGTTTCTTGCTCATTCGGAAAGTTAGTTTGAAATCAATTACAATATTCAAAACGAGCAGACAAACTAATAGAGAGGCATGACAAGAAAGCTGCTCAGTATTGCATTATCATCCACTTCTGAGCTATGTTTGAGGTTTCAAGTATATGGTTCATCGGGACGTTCTTTAAAATCGATATAAAATTCTAAACTGACAGACAAACAAGCAAATAATCAGATAGACAAAAAAGTGCGTTGATATTGCTTCAATTTTGAGCTATATTTTAAGTTTCAAATCCCTGGAAATCATCAGGAAGTTGTCTCGACAAACCATGGACTTAGAACTTTAGACATCGCTCACAACTGGATGATAATGCAATACTAAGTGATAAATATGATCAATTCTTCGCTTTCCCTGTCGAGTAATCTTGTTACTTTTGATACCGATCTCGATCCTGTTGTCACTTTAAGTCCCGAGTTCAGTCAGTCCGGATTCAGTCAAGTTCTCTATGCCAATCCCGTGTTCCTCTTTTTTTTCCAATGGCGCATCTCGCTTTTAATTCCAACATCAATCCCGCTTTTGTTATCAATTCCGTTTTCTTGTGAATGATGGCATAGTAACGCATTTGTGAGAGGTGTAAAATATCATGCGTGTAATCTAAGAAATATTCTATCTGTGTGCTTAAATTCACCTAAATGTGTTTAGTCGTTTGTGCGTATTGAATTACAAACAACCAAACGTCTGCACAAATTATCGCATTTACAATATTATAATAATAGGATATTGATAAAAGACGTATTGTAAAAACCTTATCGTTCGTCGTAATTGACTATGGTTTTTGTTATTATTAAACCATTATTATTAATCATATAGTTACAATCGGATTTTTGACACTCTTTACTTTCACTATCATTCCATCTCACTCTTCACGCCATATCTTCCTTTCTTCCTCACCTTCTCAATCTTCAATGCCCACTCTAACACCGCTCTTTTCAGCTAAGCAAACAATAAGGAGGTATACAGATGAAAGGTCGACAAGGGTCTCCCTATAAAATCCTATGCAGACCATATCGGTGGCTTATTAAAAAAGGGCCAAATTTTAAGCAACCGAAACCGACAAGCTCGTATGAAAGATTAAAAGATATCGGTGAAGCATGATAAATAGGCAAAGATCGTACCATATGGGAATCTATAATTTGCCTACCCTTCTGAGAAATAGGCGTGAGTTTATATTATTACACTATATATACTTGCAAGAAAAATTAGACTGTACTTTACGTGACATTGACTTCTATCAGTTTACTAAGTTTCATAAAAATTGGTGAAATCATTGTTCAATTGTGCTTACAATGGGCGTACAACAAACAAGAAAGTTGTTGCATCAGGTTTTTATCGCCGTAATGCTGAGGCACGCCCTGCCATAACCTTTGAATTTTACGTTGAGGCTTTCAAGGCCCACCCTTAAACCTTCTACGCCCGGCTCAGCGCAGGTCGGGGACTTGCGGTCGTTCACGGCGAAGCTTGCCGATGCCGCGGCAAAGTTCGGAACCTACGATTTAATGTGCTGTCGCGGCACCAAGCAAGTGGTTTTTAATTTGAAGCAAGCTAAAACTCATCAGTTGATCGTCTGCATGTTGCGCCCTTGTATCCGTCTTCTGACGTCAACACTTTATTCTGGTTTTAAAGCGATGCTCTTTAAGTACTATAGAACATTTCCGCTACTCATTAACTTCATTTGCCTTATGCATGAGAATTTATGAAGCTGTAACTCCATTGTAATTAATAAGCTCCGATCCATAATGATCCAGCATTAAAGACTTTGTGTTCGAAGGCTTCGAGCTGAACTAAGATTGTGGGAAGATATATCCCTGCAGTGGCATGACAAAATTTGATACCGCTGTGTATAGGATGATGTTGGCATACTCAGGTGCAGTAGTAAGCAAGGCGAGCCTTCGTTGTCGTGCGCTTGTTGTGGGCAACGTCTACGTGCCGCTCCCATGTACCAGTGTTCCGGCGGCCACAGCGCCTGTGCCGAGTGCCGCGCCGCGGCGCGCACCTGCGGCGTCTGCGGCCGCCCCGTCACCGACATGCGTAGCTTTGCGCTCGAGGTGTTCATCGCCCAGGTATTTCTGCCCGGCGCGACCAGCACCGTCCTGTCAATGCGACTCTGGACCACAACAATTGCAACATTGACGTTGTATATACACAGATGAAAACACGCTGTCCGAACGCTAGTCACGGCTGCAGGCGCATGCTGGCCGTGGACGAGGAGGAGGCGCACGCCCGCGAGTGCCCCTTCGCCGGCGTGCGCTGCCCCGCCCCCGCCGCCTCTCCCTGTCCCTGGATCGGTAAGTGTTACATCGGTTACATTACGTACTAAACCGAGATTGTCGAGTGCTTTAAAATAATGTTAAACTTTTATTGAATAATATTGCTATATGTGGCATACGTTATGTGCGCTAACTTGATACACGCAGTAAAGGTACAAATTCGCCACTTTTTCTTTCATTTAATTGAAAATCGTCATCTTAAATCAGACGCATCCGATAAGTTTTCGATAAAGTTCATACTGTAATTATTAAATTACAAATATACAGAAAGTTTTTTTTTAATATGACATCAAGAAGATATACACTAAGACCTACATTAGCGACATTATCTTTGTGTCATAAAATTGGTACGATTTCTTTGCCAGTACATTTGCTTCTTCCTAGGCTATAACCTAAAACATTATAACGTATACAATATAGTTTTTGATCTAAAAAAATATTTCTAATTTAGCACCTGAATATTGTTTAAAAGAATTTTTATTCTCATTCGGATTTACATAGTTACTAACATTAAAACTGTAAATAGATTAGTTTGCAATCCAAAATATTGTAGCTGATAGCAACAGCACAGAGTATGAACTATTATAGAAATTAGCGAATGAACAAGACGGGGGAAGAAAGTATGTGACAAAATTAATAACTGTAGCTTAAAAACTACAAACTCGTTCATCTAGATACAGCAAATATATAGTACAATGAATTTGAGTAACGTACTAGCATTGTTGTTACAGGTACATTTACAATTTACCTGATTACGATTTAGGTCTATTAATCTGATAATAATAATAATAATAATTCTTTATTTTCCTCCATAATAGTTTAGAATGCAAGATTATCAAAAATGTGTAACATTAGGAATTACTGTGGGGGACTGGAACCCAAACTAAGTTCAACTTGTGTTATAGGTGTCCAGGCACCCACCCTTGAGCATCACGGTCACATGTTTACTATGAATGTATAGAATAAGTGTATGTTCTGCATGTTAAGAGCATGTTATGTATGTCCATTCAGAGTAGAACACATCAAAAATATAAACAGAAGCAACAATTCTCAAGCAACTTGCCATTTGACGAAAACAATAAAATATGTAAATGAATGATATGAAAACAATAATAATAAAATATATTTAAAAAGTAAAAAATAGTATTCCTAAATTTGATGTTATGATGTTTAAAAGAGCCTCAGTATCATCATAGTTTTGCTTCAATAAAAACTGATTGATTCTATGTTTACACTCAAATTTCGTTAAGGCATATATGGACACGGATTTATTTAATTTGTTATATAGATACGGTGTCAAAAACTCATAGTAACGTTGTACAAATGTAGTCGAAGTTCTGTTTAACGGGCACACATTTCCACGTTTTAAATCTACGAGTGATGCATCGAATGTGAGCACCGTGTGCTCTTTAAGAATTGTATTCAGAATAAATAGTTGACGGACTGTTAGGACTTGCCAGATTTTGTACAGTTCTAAGGTGGGGTATCTAAAAAGAAGAAAAAAGCTAACCTTCAGTACTAATCTTTGAGCCCGTTCTAAGTTTATAATACTAGTTATACAGGCGCCGCCCCAAGAAGTAATACAATAAAGTATAAGGGATTGACAAAGAGAGTAGTAGACAGTTTTAAGAGTCGGAAAATCAGCGATGTGCCTCAGTGATTTAAAAATGTAAATAAGCTTGCGAATTCTACTTGCAAGTATGTCAATGTGTGGTCGAAAGCTAAGTCTATAGTCGATAAGAACACCAAGATATTTATATTCATCCACTCTCTGTAATTTAGGACATAAGCAACTTTTTCGTAAATCGCTACATTTGTGGGCCACTAAATTGTATTCTTTTATGGGTATGAGTGTATTGGTAATAGAAAAAACTATGTATTTAGATTTTTCTGGGCTTAGAGTTAAGATATTATTTTTTAACCACACACAAACTGAATTCAGTCCTGATTGTGCATTCTGAAATAGCTCCGACCAATGTTTTGCACTAAAAAGTAGTACTGTGTCATCAGCAAAGGTTATAATTTTTCCGTTTGTAAATTTTGTTTGGCAAAGATCGTTAATATATATAAGAAATAAGGTGGACCCAGTATACTCCCTTGGGGGACACCGTAGGTCATAGGAAGGTCATCACTTATGTTATTGTCAATTTTAACACATTGTGAGCGTGAGGACAAATAATTTTCAAATAATTGTAGTTGTGTACCTCTAATACCTAAAGACTCCATTTTATGCAAAAGTAGGGGAATACACACCGTATCAAAAGCTTTTATAAGATCCAAAAATAAATAAATTTTATTTTTACTATCTAAGATATGAACAATAAATTTTAATAATTCATGCACCGCATCTGATGTACTTTTTCCTGATCGAAAGCCGTACTGAGATGATGAAAGGAGACTTTTCATTTCTAAATAATTTATTAATCTATTATTCATTAGGTGTTCCAAAATTTTAGAGATAGCAGGAAGTATAAAGATGGGTCGATAATTATTTACCGCACCCTTATCACCATCTTTAAAAATTGGATGTATTATAGATTTCTTAAAAGCCATTGGAAATAGCCTGTTGAAAGTGACAAATTACAAATATGAGTAATTGGTGGAACGACAAGGTACTTATTTTGGATGAGTAAATTTGAAGAAATATTATTCCAACCAGCTATCCCAATCTGATAAATTGTTTATATGTTATTTTTTTAATAGTAGAATATAGTTATTTGTTTTATCGACATTATTGACTGAGAACCACTCTAGACTGCAATAAGATTTCAGACAGGTTAAGTATGGCTAAAAGAATTTCCCAGTTTTACCGTTGTTTCGTTTGATGACCCACCGACGTTGGCTACTTACCCTGCTCGATTTTCACTGTACTACAGATTATATTTTTTGAACAATTCATATAATAGGAAAAAAAAGTTTTTATAACAAGTAGATTAACGAACTAAGTCTTTCAAATTTTTCTAACGACTACAACGTCCGTTCAAAATATTGTTTATAGTCACGCAAAATACGCTCTTGTAACACCGTTGAGCATAACTCCGGTCTGCCCGATTGGCTCAGTTGGTAGTGACTAGAGAATATAATCCCAGCCGTTTTCTGGCCCCGAAAATCCCGGGACTGTACTTGGCTTATCTCGGAATTTTCGAGATTGCCACAAATAGGTCTAGTTTGCGTTCCATAGTCCGTTGCGCCTTGACAATAACTTTGCCCAGATTATTTAAATAGTATTCATTACATAACGACAAAAACAACCCTTAGATACGCCGTACGATACGTACTACCCAGATACAGCCCTAATAATATATTTGTCGTAAAACTTAGAAGGGACTTCCCCGCTCAAATACATCAATACAATACTCTTAAGGTAATTCCCCAACGAGTCAACCGGGGAATCACCCGATCACCTCATATTATAATATTGTTGCGGGGTATTTCCCGTCGGGGATTCTCTGTACGAGATTATAAATACGGCAATCAGGTTTAATTTTTTTATTTATTGTTCTGCCAGTAACAAGATTACGTAGGTTACGTTACGTACGTCGTTTAAATTTAAGATTATCTGAAATTAAGAGTGGCGGGAGACTTTGATAATATGATACGACGTCAGTGTGGAGTTACTTTTTAGTTGCAAAGGACGGCAATAGTGCTAGATGTAAGCGATGCACAGCAATTCTCAAGACTTTGGGTGGATCGACTAAGGAATTGCATAGATATTTGTCATCAAAACACAACATCAAGTCTATCAGCTTTAACAAGTCAAGATACTGAAAATCTGAATACAGCACCGCCGCCAGCCAAGCGAAAGTTAGATGATTATTTTACTAAAAGTGCCGACGATAGCCTAGATGATGTTTTGGCAAGAATGATTGCATTAAATGGATTTCCGTTCAGTGTGTTCATAACTTCAGATTATTTGAGAAAATTGCTCTTAGCAAAATACACGGATTTACTAAAGTCAGCCGTCACCATTCAAAGAGCGTTATGAATTACAGTGAAAAAATCAAAAAGCAAGTAACTTCAAAATTGAAACATTTGAAAAGTGCAGGTGAAAGATTTAGTCTTTCTTTCGACGAGTGGACTTCAATGTCTAATAAACGATACATGATTGTCAACGTTCATTCATATAAGAAATTTTGAAACTTAGGTTTTGTACCTATTTATGGAAGTATGACAGCTGAAAATTGTCTTCGCATATTGAAAGAGCCTCTAAGTAAATTTGATATTTCCCTTGAAACTGACATCGTGGCTATTGTAACCGATGGACCGAATGTTATGATAAAGGTGTGATGGCTTGTTTGCGCTGAACAACAACTGTGTCTCGCACATGGCGTCAATTTGGCTGTCGGTGATGTACTTTATAAAAAACAATTGTTTGCAAGGTAGCCCTACCTCAGAGGATACTGTAAATGAACCAGCTGTGGTTGTTGATTATATGGACGACAATGATGATGATGACCATTTAGAAGACTTAGATTATTTAGAATCAGGTTTAATCTTAATGTCAC
Source organism: Eumeta japonica (assembly GCA_005406025.1). NCBI lineage: Eukaryota > Metazoa > Arthropoda > Insecta > Lepidoptera > Psychidae > Eumeta > Eumeta japonica. The sequence continues at coordinate 49,773 of BGZK01001796.1, forward strand.
AAAATGATCTTGCGCGAGAGAACATATACCAGAGTTAACACAAGATGAAAACGTTAATGAGCTGATAGAGAAAGTCCGCCAAGTTGTATTGTATTTCAAAAGATCACCATTGAAAAATGAAACAGTACTTCAAAAATATGTGAAAATTAATCATGGAAAAAAGCTGTCACTTCTTTTGGACTGTAAAACTATGTGGAATAGCTTTTAAAAATGTTGAAGAGATTTTATCTTTTAAAAACCTTCATTCAAAAAGCTCTTATAGATCTCAATCATCCAATTTGTTTAGAAGATGTTGAATTTGAATTGGTAAAAAATGGTTGATGTGCTGACCCCAATTAAATTGACAGTAGAAGCAATCTGTCGGCGAGATGCTTTATGCACAACTGATGCTGTTTTAAAATTTCTTTTATAGTAACTGTCTAGCAAAAACTCAGCACTTGCCAAAAAAATGAAAACCTGTTTAATGGGCCGTATAATATAGTGGACCGACGAAATGATAACTTAACTGTAGTGTTGAATTATTTACAAAATCCACGAAAAGATGATGAAAATCAGTATCGGAATTGGTATGGCATGACTTATTTCCAGTTCCTACACAGGCTTTACTGACGAAGCAAATAAAGAGTATTGTTAAAAGACTTAATAGTCGAGATGACACGGAAGAAGAAGAGAGGTCAGGATCACAAACAGGTGTTGAGCTAAGGCCTGAAACCTCCGAGCTCCAATTGACATTAAAAGAAAAGTCACAACTGGAAATTGATAAGAGTGTGGAATCCCCAGATCCTGAAGTACAAGTACAAAAGAAAATGGGGTTGGAAAATAGTATTAGACGTGAAATGAGCCTGTTCGAAAATGGAGGAGTTCGTGGATATTACTTAGGACCTGTCTATAAATAGCTTATGTCTATTCCTTCAACCAGCGTTGAACCTGAGCGAGCGTTTTCTGCTGGTGCTTATGTTGACAATAAACTACGAAGGCTTGAAAGTCAAATACTGGATGCTTTAATATTTCTGTGATTGTATTTTCGAAATTCTAAATAGTTTTTTGTGTTGTCGTTTTGATTTTTTGCAAAAATAATAGTTTTTTTTTTATTGTCTATTTTCTCTACTTAATATTTATATTGTGATTTGTGTTGTGTGCAACGATGTTAAAAATATTTTTTAAGAAATTAGAAATACTCAGGTTTTTTTTCATTTTAGCCCAATTAAAAACCACATTGTCTAATCCCGGGATAGATAAATATGCTCGGGATTATATTCTCTAGTAGTGACCTTACGTGCTGCCCAGTCCAGCACGCCCCCAGTGGGCGTGGGTTCGATTACCACAAAAGATGTCGCAAAGACTACGCGAAACGCCTGGATACTTATTTTCTAGTATACGTATAAAATAAATGTGTAGGCATTACAAGTATTATAGAACAAGAACAAATTATATAGATGATATAAAGGTTATAATTTCATTTACATATATGTGTGTGTGTGTGTGTGTGTTTGTGTTTATATATATATATATATATATATATATATATATATTGAATTAAGGTTTCTAATATCTCGATTACAAATAGATGATATAAAGGATATAATTTTATTTACATGTATGTGTCTGAATGTGTTTTATATATATATATATATATATATATATCTATAGAGTTAAGGTTTGTAATATTTTGTTTGTAATATACCTGTCCTTTCGACATTCTTTTTATACAATCAAAACGCTCTATTTCTATTACTGATGACTAATAATTTACAAGTCTTAAAATACATTCTAATAAAACATTCTTAAACACAAAACTTTTGTAACTCTTCCTCTGTTCGGTTTCTGTCTCAGTACGCCCTTTAGTATCTTATTGTTCGGTGGAAAAGCCACTGTAATAAAAGAAAACATTATTTAACCTGCCTGATGTTGCCAGACTATCTCTTTTTAATTTCTAATGTTTATAACTCTCGTTCCTCGCGACACAAGACAAACTTTTATAAATTTTTTTATCGAATCTGGGTATTTCCATGTATTATTTGTACTTATTTACAAAAAAAAAACTAAATATGTATTGTTGTGTGTGCCGAAAGATATTGGTATTATTATTAATAATACCGATTTTTCTTTTAGGTTGTGTCTAGTCAACAAGTGCAAAAACGTGTTAAATAGCGATATAGCTCCTAAAAATATGAACGATACCTCATTCGATTCGGAATGATATCTAGAAAAATGTATTCGAAGGATTTTCTAGCACAATAAAAATTGCAAAAGTTATCATCAAAATAAGTTGCAAAGAAAACGGCATTTCGTTTTGTATATATATGTACTTAATAAAATCACGTTATAAAAGTTATTAAAAAGTATCTATTTTGTTTATTATATTTTTTTTTGCTAAAAAAATGATATTTCTAAAAATTGATGTTAAAATTTTTTTTAAGCATTGTATTATGGTTGTTTTTGCATCTAGTACAGACACAAACTAATGTGAAAAAAAAAATTAAAATCTCTTATTTATAAATTGTTTATATACAAATAGACTACTTTATTATTTAAAAAAAATATGATATAAATAATTTTTAGTAATTATTACTTGCCCTAAGAAAAACAACTATAACAAAACGATGAAAAAACTTTGTAATTACGATACAACGGAACTGAACGTAAAGGAAAAAATCAGTTTCCAATATTTTAATGACGCATACACATCGTCATGCACACAGACACTTTTTTTCTGTGTACACGCTGACAACTCGACGGTTTTACTGGATGGCTGGTAAGCACGGACTAGTCCACGTTTTAAATGCATTCGGTTGTTGGCGGCGCTAGACCAGCCTGCGTCCACACATGCGGCATATCGTGTAAATTGTCACGCTCGTAACACCAGTAATAGGTGACGTGATAAAATAAAAAATAATGTAGAATGATTGTTATATTGATTTAGGAGCATGTACGTACGGGACTACAAGGTATGCCCAGCTCGTTTGCTTGTACTGAAGTCACGCCTATGCTCTAGGCTTTACTTTTTATAGTATATTAGCTTTAAGAATTAGATATAACTTTAATATTTTAAAAAAATGTAATAATTCAGAAATTAATAAAATCCCTAGAAAACAGGTTAAAAGGAATCAATATTTATTTAAAAATAAAATGTGAAAAAAAAAGATTTAGTTAAAATAGGTGATTATAAAAGTAAATTATTAAATGACGAATATGATGCACAATGCCTGAAGTCAGGAATTTTATGTTTAAATACATCTTTGCAGTCGATAACAGCAAAATTTGAATTAGCGCAAAAGGAGATGAGAGACACTTCAGCAATGGTTAATTTGATAGAAATCGGTAAACATAATGGTTCGAGTCAATAATGACAAACGACACTGTGTAGTTGTGAGACGCCGCCCGCCGACGACTCACGACCGGAGTGACCGCCGGCGCCGCGCGCGCCGGCCGCGTGCGCCGCGCTCGGACGCGTCTCCCACACGGCCGTGAACGCGAACGGCCGGAATATTGTAATGCATTGTGATGGGCTCGGAAAGTCGACGGGCTAGCGACGCGACCACCGCTTAGCTGGACAAAACGTACTCAATATTTGTATGCCAGGAGCTTCATATAAACAGTATTTTAGAAAAAATTGCTTAAACTAATTTCCATCCCAATATTACAATAATAAGTATAATTGGTAGAAGGGAAAAGACGGACAGAAAAAATGTTAAATGTTTTTCAACACTAAATAGCATCGCAAATCTAAATATAGTAATTTTGTTTCAGTTAAAGCTTAACATTAAAAGAAAAACACTACAGAAAAACTAAACATCAATATGCATCTGTTATTTAATCTGAAATATTATAAGTCCCTAATGAAATGTATGGTTCATTGTAGACTGTGACCAGGTCTGAATGAGTCTTTAGATCAAAAAATATTACTGTAAAAATGCCTTATCATTTAGTGATTGGGCGACGGTGGGCATACATAATAGCACCCGTAGATTATACGAACTTTAGGAGGAAAAATTGTATAATAATTCGGATAAGATTACAAAATGTATAAAAAATTATTCCAAGTGTATGCGCAGCCACAAAATCAATATTTATCTGTAATAAAATAAAAAAAGAACAGATATGATTAAAACTACTCGTAATATAATCAATAGAGAAATTGGAAAAACAACACGTATTCAGAATTTCGAACAAAAATTGCCGATAAAACTTTAAACAATTAGACAAAACAAATAGACGTAGTTTTTGCTTTTGAAAATTTTTTTATGAATATTCCAGTTATTAGTACACAACTTTTAAAGTCATCGCCCACTCGCGCTGAATCTCTATTGAAGTGTAACGTCGATGATTGTGGCGTTGCATTTGAATTTGCACATGTCAATTATAGTGATATTCTTACAGCCTTTAAATCTGTAAAAATGAAAAAGACTGCTGATCTTAATGGCTTCTCTATAAAAATAATTAATTCAATGATAAACTGCACTGCTCCATGTTTACTTTCGATTTGTAATAATTGTGTTGATGAAGCAAAGAGTAAAATAATTCCTATATTTAAGTCCGGTAGTCTATTCAACCCTTCGAACTTTAGACCGATATCAATACTACAGACAGAGTAAAATTTTCGAAAAACAAATGTGAATCAATTATCGCGATATTTTCATAACAATAATTTGATGAACGTTAAACAGTTTGGATTTACAAAGGGTCGCTCACCAACCGAAACCGGTGTTTAGTTCATTGAGCAGATTTTCGGTGCGTGGAACGAATTATGGAACGCAATTGGTGTGTTCTGTGATTTGTCCAATGCATTTGATTGCGTTCATCGTGATACATTGATCAAGAAACTACGTCACTACGGCGTCAGGGGTCTTTCACTTGGATTTCTAGAGTCATATTTGAGTGGCAGTGTTCAGAGTGTTGATATTAATGGTGAGAGGTATTCGGGATAAGCAGTTAGTATCGGTGTGCCACATGGTTCAGTTCTTGGACCATTTCTATTCTAAATTAATGCCACGAAAACATACAGTGCGGCCAATGCAGAAACCAACATTCCCATTTTGACTCGTCTTCAGTAAAGCAATACACTAAAGCGTTTCTAGAGAAAACCCTGCGGTTGCGCATATTATTACACTTTATATTTTTCATAACACCAACCAGCCCAAAAACCAACAACACTATGTAGTGCTATTTTCATTCCTTACATTATAATTTTCATATCTCTATGAATAATATTGAATGCCTGTCTGTTTATTCAGACTGATATTCGAAACAGCTAAAAAGATTGTAGTCACCTTTTTCATAGAGGCTCATTATATCTCGAAATACGTAATAGAATACTTTTTGCCTACTCGATTTCGACTCCGATTGTGTTTTTAATTTTGATCCCAGTCCTGCTCTCGTTTCCGATCTCCGTCCGGGTCGATTCTGCGCCTCGTCTCGTTTTTATTCCGATTCAGCTACCGACCAATTCCGATTTGGACGGAGACTGTCATCCAAATAAACTTTAACATTTATACCTACTTTACTAAAAGTAATTTCTTTTACTACCGAATATTTTTATTTTCAGGATTCTATATAATGCTCGCCCATCTGACTCGGACTAGTTCGGACAACGGCCCTAGTTGAATAACGTGCAATAGACATTTACATATCACTTATATCGTAGGCAAGATGAACATGCTGACGCACCACTTCGAGCAGTGCCACCCCGAGTTCTGCGCTGCCGTGGACGCCGAGCACGCCCTGCCCGGCTCCGCGCTGCGCCGCGACCAGACGTTGGTCTTCCTGCTCACCGTCGGCGTCTGCCACTTCGTGTTACGTATAGAGGTACACTAACGCGACCTCCCGTGTTGTACGTTAAACCTACACTTTGATAATGTTCAATGTGTACCACCAGGTGGCGGGAGGCTCTTTGCACATGGCAGTGCAGCTCTTAGGCACGCATTTCAACGCCGAAAAATGGGTTTACGAACTGCACGTGTATAACAAGGCGGAACCGCGCCGCAAATACCATTACAACGGCTTGTGCTCCGCGATCACCGCGCCCTGCGCCCCCGGCGCCGAGCTCGCCGGCGCGTACGCCGCCTCTTTCCTCAATCGGGACGAGCTCTTCTATAAGGTGTACCTTAAGAAACGAGACGCCGACGGCGACCAAGAACCTTTACTCAACGCCGCGCGAGAGCCGTCTATGGAGCGCACCCGAGAGCCGTCTGTCGGTGGCGCGCGCCGCCCGCGCTCGCGCCAACGCCCCTATAAGAATAAACCCTTTGAAAAATCCTACTAAGATAACTATTTATCATTATTTTACACATGTAATCTTTATTTCTTTATTTTAACTATGAAATGCTTTTTTATGAGTAGGTACATTTATTTAGTAAGGGACCTCAGGGAACATTAAACGTAAGGTATTAAGTTCTACTTTCAGGTACTCTTGTAATTATTATTATAACTTATATACACCATAGACATTTGTGACACATAAATCAATTATGTGTATTTGTACGCGGCATGTAACTATGCCTTTTTCTTGACACGAGCTGGACTCTTAGTTTGAACTCTGCGTTGTGTCTAACGACTACTAGACGAATTTTTATGAGGCACCGGTAACTTGAGCGTAGTTTGGGACAACATATAGGCTTTATTCATCAAAAGCGGTTCATGTAAAATTAGTTTCGTTGTAAAATAATATCCGCGTATAAGTCGTAGACACAGGTAGTCTTAAATATGTATATCCTTTTTTAAATAAAAATGAGATATGGCTGTGTATTGTTAGTGCCTTCTTTTTACACGCTTTATATTAACTTCACCTGTATGTTTGTATGTATGTATGTTTGTAACTCTCGTTTGGGCGTTTGTAACAAACGCCCTCTGTTGGAGATTCTCTATACTACCTGCTTCAGTCTCATTTTGAAATTTGACACCTCAAATTTTATTATCGAACGCTAAAAGTGGAAAATAAATATAGTTTAAAAACTAAAAACACGCTTTTATAGTGGAATAAACTAAAATTAGAAAATAATTTGAATATAGAAATCAATTGACCCTCAAGCGCGCAATGCCATTATAGTGACATTTGCGACTGATGCGCCACCCACTAGAACGGCATAACTCGCTCTTTTTGGTACGACACAAAAGAAAATACTTTTAAATTTCTGGGTTATACTAGATTATTATACGAAATTGAATCTTATAGCTTAAAAATAAGAGAGCAGAAAATATTTACTGTTCTCGTCACTTGCGTCAAAAATTTACAACGATGTTTTAAATCCGCGTGATGCCATACGCTACGTCATCTCAGTTTGCGGTGAATTGTTGTGTGCTGATTTTGCTACGAAATTATGGATAAATTAAGAAAACCGTAAGTATTTCTCTTTGATAAATATACTAAAATACGAAACGTTTGGAGAATCATATAAACTATAAATTATAATGTTTTTCGAAAAGACTTATGTCTAAAATAAGCCGAAACTTTCATCCTTTATTCTTTATTGTATAACATGGTCGCCATTGTTCAATTTTACACGCTTTATATTAACTTCACCTGTATGTTTGTATGTATGTATGTATGTTTGTAACTCTCCTTTGGCGGCTGCTGACTCCAAACTTGTCCTTCTATAAATCCTCCCTAAATGTGGTAAAATAATAAATACTTAAGTATTTCCGACAATCAAAAGGCTATAATAAATAAGATGCTGGACATACATGATAATTAAGAAATAAATTTAGAATAAAATCATTCAATCAAAAAAACATTCTAATTGAATTAATATTAAATTCAATTTGAATGAATATTAAATTCAATTTCAAATAAAAACGTTAAAGTCTGAATTGTTTTTAGAATTTATCACTGCAAATTTTCTCTTTAGTTCAAAACAAATCTGACTACTGTCCGCCCTCTGTTGGAGATTCTCTATACTACCTGCTTCAGTCTCATTTTGAAATTTGACACCTCAAATTTTATTATCGAACGCTAAAAGTGGAAAATAAATATAGTTTAAAAATAAAAACACGTTTAAGTGGAATAACTAGCAGAATAATTTGAATATAGAATATTATTATTGTGAAAAAGCGTGGGTGCTACATGTTTGTCCGTTCTTGAAAAGCGCCCCACACTTTTTCACAATAATAATATTTATTGTTGGTTCATTAATTGATTTCTATATTCAAATTATTTTTGCTTTTAGTTTATTCCACTATAAAAGCGTTTTTTAGTTTTTTAAACTATTTTTTATCCAGCAGAACGTTCGATGTCACTGAACTAAAAATATATTGATATTATGTTTTGAAAGATACCCATAATTTATATGCCGCTATATGTATGTAGCATTTAAATTTAATCTATGGATTTTACAGGACCTTGGTAAATGAAAATGGAGCTTAGGGAACTAATGTTTCGTTTTAAGGATAATATACAGTAAAGAATAATTTATATTATCAAATATTTGATAAAACAATAATTTGATATGAAATGTTATATATAAAGATTTTAAGTTTATAATGTCGAAAAATGCTTTTGTATCTTAGACAATTTCAAAATGCCACTGTGTATTAATAACCTAGATTAAAACAGTAAAGATTTCAAAGTTCATATTTGTCCTTTGAGATTATGATGTAGATAGAGAGAAACGGGCTCTTCTTAATATCCCACATCATCTTGTATTAGATTAATGCCGAATCACTTTAAAAAAAAATTGTAGCTTTTATTTAATAAAATTTGATCTATCAAACTATCCAATGAGCCATTGATGACAGATTGAACCAAATCTTTGAGGTAGCAGATTGTATTTTTACAAAGAGTGATTTTAAATCGTATGCCGTAGTGCCTTTTGCGATGTCCTTCAATACTGTAGAAATATAAGTTAACTTCTGTTGACGGCAAATCCGAGTTCTTGAAAATGTCCAAACATTTATGTGATCATTTTATTTCTTATTTGAAAACAAGTAATTTCTTTGAAAGATTAGAGTTCAGGAAAGTTTTAAACTCGCAAATGAAACGGTTGGTCGGTGTTTGGCTTTGGACAAAGAGCGATATTCCTAAAAGTTCAGTTCCCATCGGCTCTCGTTGGGTACATAATGTTATTACAGAGCGAATCCGGTGGATTTAAGTTGTACTGTTTTGTGAAGCTCTAGTTTCGTGCTGACGATGGCTTTGCCGCGGAGCCGAAGTAAGCTTAGAAATAGTGCGTTGCAGTCGTGTGATTCCAGTCCTATTTCATTTTAGGAGGGTCATAGATGTTGACGGTTTGCTCAGACCATATCGCGGCGCCGCTTTGCTTGCGCAAAAATATTTCCATTATTTTGATTTTTTTTTTATTTAGTTTTTTGTTATTTAGAGAATTTAATTTTCTTACGTTTATCTGGCAGGCTTTTGAATGGTTTGTTATATGCATTGGAGCTACCGAATTTGTTTGTTTATAATTTAGGATCTACTAATACCATATAACCTCTTTTTGTCATGAATTTTTCGGGTGCAAACAGCCCCACAATTCCTGGTATGGTATATCGATAAAACTGTTATTTATTATATGACAAATAGCTTTATATGGAACTAGATATGTGGAGGACCTAAGGTCTATTATCACATTATTCTGGGCGAAACAGCTTTGATTGTATTTAGTATCGGATACTCGGTTTCGTGACAATAGATTACATGATTACTGCCGACGTACGACGGATGCGTCTGGCACACAACACCGCCCCTAGAACTGCTCTCAGTGTAGACCAGACCAGAGCGGGCGGCGGGGCGGGCACTCGCGTAGGGCGGTGCGGGCCGGTCTGGGGGTACCCCCGGCCTGTTGTATATATGTTTGCAATGTCAAAGCTATGTTGTTTCTTGTGGTCCGAGTACATATAGTTGTACACTGTTAAAAATTTCTATGGTAATATCACAAAAAATGTATTGGAAATTAATATGCGAAACATTTTGTCGATATTCAAATAAGGTTTAGTAAAAATGGATTTTTTTGATTCTTACGAATTATTAAATATTACAAAATAAGTCTAGTTATATTACCAAACATTTTTTTAAATAGATTACTTTGAGAATCCTAAATTTCCAAGCGAGCGTTGTGAATTTACAATACAAATCATTGTGAAAAATGTTCCGTATTATAACAACGAATTATGATAAATTTACAAATATATGAGATTCTACTAGCTAATAATTTTGTAAGGCCGTTTTGTAATTTTACAAAACATATAAAGTTTTACTAGTTTCATAATTTTGTAAGGTTGTTATATAATTTTACAAAACATTTGAGGTCCTATTATTTTTACAATTTTGTATAACCATTTTGTAATTTTACATGTAATTTTAGTTGGTTTTAATTTGTAAAATTACTAATCATACAATAAATTTTTACTAAACATTTAAGAAGTTTTCTGTTACGTAATTTCACAATAAAGTTTTGTTGATTTACAAGTGACTTTTGATGTGTCAAATTGGTGAAATTACTATATTTTACTTGAATTATACAAAACACACAATTTTTTTGTATACCTATTTTACAATGAAATTTTGTTATTTAAACCGTTCTATATTATGGTCTCATTGAAAGAGCTTTAGATGCGATGGGAAATTACAAGAATTTACTGTGTATTTGCAATGAGAAATTGGTAATCTAACTCTTTAAAAAATACTTGAATATTTTTTCAAAGAAAAAAGTGATGTACTTTGATTATAATCATACTAGATAATAATTATAATTATAATCAATTTAAATTTCGATTATATATTTTTATTCTATCAGCTTATTTTTTATTGTGAAAATTTGATTAGTTTTTTAATTATGTGCCCGAATACTTGTGTTGAATACCGCAACTTTCATCTGCGTTGATAGTTTTTAGGAATACTACGTACTCCGAAAAATTTCAGAAAATTTTACCAAGTATAGTCTATTTCTAAACTCAACCATTTCAATTCCACCAAACATTACAATAATTCTTTATCTACAAGTACAAAAAATGAAAAAAAAATTAATAATATTTATAATAAAAAAACTCCTACGATTTCGATATTATATACTTACAAGGAAGGTTTTCAATATGAATAATTTTTAATTAAGAATTTGCATTAATTTACGCAGTTATAAAGTTATTAGAAGCTTGTATTATCTTTAACTTGAAAAAAAAAAGCAAACATACATTTGATAATCTCCATTATAATAAAATGAATTTTTATAACAATAATAGTTAAACTTATATACTAATCATTTTTTCTTCTTATAGATAAACGATATATTATATAACGCTTTTAATGAAAGTGTTATTAAAATGTTAATAAAGAAAATAAGCTGATAAATTCAAAATATTTTTTCAAATTCTATTAATAGAATATTTCACGGCATACTAAAAATATTAATTTCCGTTTACTTTCTTATTGGATCATACTCAAAGTATAAACCTCATGATTGGGATAGGATTTATATTTTTCTTTCCCCTTGAACATAAATAAAATATGAGGGATTTTGCAGATATTATTAAGAGAAAAAAAAAAAATATTTAATTCTTACCTGATAATGAAAATCTCCGGTCGGGTGTGGTTCGATGATAGAACTCATAGATTAGTTTTAACCTTCACATAATAAGTAATTAAAAATCTTATGACTCATGAGACATCTAAATACCATCCTCTAACACGCGCGCTCAGTTCTTCAACAAATGTAGTCGGCTGCGGGTGTTGAACAGAGGCCTTTCTTTTACCTCCTCGCTTATTGCCTTTTTGCGGATCAATCTTCAAAAATCTGAAATAAATACATCAAAACTTTCGCTGTTATGTACATTTTTAAAATTATTTTGATCGACATTCTCCTTAATAAAACGAATTATTTTGTGAGATTTTGTGAAATTAATCTGAAATCTTATAAAGCGATATAAAATTTTGCAGCATTTCAAAAAATTTGGTAATTTTTTGAAAATAATAATTTCATTACAGTAAAATCGATGATCTTTAAGAATTACAAAAACTTCTAAATTAACATGAGAAAATATTATTTAAATTTTTTTATAACGTTATTGATTAGTATAAAAAGTGTAATGAATGATATTTATGTTACACTTACCGTTGAATAGTTTCCGGAGTTCCCTCTATTTGTGGAGGATATACGTATCCAAAAATGAAGTAACACAGAAAAGATACCGAGATTCCCTCGAGAAATTAACTTACTCGAAGAGTAATTTTTTTTTTCAATAATTACATCATACAAGTTGGTAGAATCATGCAAGTTTTTTCCTAAAAAAAAATCAATACTGTAACTAATTTTTTTTCTTTTGTTGTCAGAAAAAAAAATCAGTTAAATACTTCAAATAAATTATTATACGTACCTCGTATGATCAACATGGGATTAACAACTTGTACTTCCTGGAGTAATTTGTCATCTACTTCTTCCTAAAAAAAGTCATAAATAAAATTTTAAACTTATAATATTGATAAAATTAATTATGAAAAAAATATTAATTACATCAATGATGAGATAAAGATATGCTATATCTTCTTTTCCTCCCATGCGTTCGACAATAAAATCAAAGATAATATGTATTGCAATAAAAATCATCATTCTGAGCCGCATCGCTGAGTCCTTTGGCTTCTTCGATTTTTTACGTATACATGTTAATTCTGGTGGTAAAGCTGCATTCTTATGTTTTTTACGGTACTTGTTGCTTGCAACGATTTCATTTTCTAGAGCAAGAGCGTGTATTGGCTTACGCAGCTGATTTAGAGATTCTTTCCAAATAGTCATAGTGTCTTTGTCTAAAAGCTTATTCACGTGGGCAATTATAGCTTTAGGAAACTTGAAATACGCCCAATCGTCAAAAAATTTAGACACATCTTTTTCTTTGTGGATGCATTTACGTTGTAGACAATATGTTTCAGCCATACGTGCCACAATATCAGCATTCATTTGTATAGCGGATTCGTATTTTTGAACCAACTCTAGTCGCTTTTTTTTTTTTTGCGATTACCATGTTTTGGGAGGTGTTAAGTTTGGTAGGTAGGCAATGGAGCCATATTTGTCTTGAGCTTTCGGTCCTACGCAGGTTCGTCGACATAGTTTTCATTTTGGGATCGAGCAAGTGTACTTTCTGCATCATTTTTTTTATTATAATGTATCCTATGGTAAACTTTTGCTCCCAAATTTGACGCCGCACCTTTCAAATCTTGATTACCAATTTTAACCTTAAAAGACCCTGGATATTCATCTACAATTTGTTTACAAACAGCATTAACTGTTCCAAGCGTTATATTATTCAGATCGTTAACCATGTACTCTTCAATAAAGTGAACAAGGCTTTTTCTTTTTTCATCATAACCAAGAAATACACCGTTCTGCAAAGCTTTTTGTACTACACTTAAAATCCTGTGTAACTCTTTAACTTGTCCTGTTGATGTTTGGTTGGTTGACGAACTACATGATTGGCTACTTGAAGTAGTGATTTGTTCACTTGTTTGGGTACTTGATTTACTTGGTCGGATACTTTCTGCAACTATTACAATTAAAGAGTTGTAAGTCAAGGAGTAGATTAAATTTTGATAGTAGTATTAACAAAAATTAACTGTTATTCGTTCAAAAATCGTATAATGCAGCTTCCAAACATTGATTACCTCTGACACCTAGAAAGTTGTGAAATAATAATGGAAATTTTTAGCTGTTGATTCTTATGTGTACTTTTTTCAGATAAATGACTGGTCCATGGAATCCTATCTGGAACGATTACTAATAACAAATGGTTTTGTTTTTTTTCAACGACATCTAATAATACTTCTTCATCATCGATTTGACAACAATCCTCAGTAAACAACTGTTAAGATAAATTAGGAACCACATAAAATAATCATAATCAGTCACATTTAATTTAAATACCTTGTATTTATCGTCCGTTAAAGCCAATTTCAATTTAGCAACTTGCAGCAGTTCATCCATAGTTGTTGCTTTTACCATTTTCCTTTCTGACAATTTGTCATGACGACAAACTTTGAAGATTGGCATGCTATCATTAATCAGTTTTTAATAAATTATTGATTTTCGGTTATTTGCATACATTCTATTACTACTAGATTTAAATATGACTATTTGTTCTGTAATTTACTACCCAACTAGCACAAATTTGTTGCATATGGGCGCTAGAGCGTATTCTTTATAACCAAAGGTTGCTTAAAGCAAGGTCCATATCCTGCTTTGAAACAACTAAGCGACAGATATGGCGCTAAATGGGCACATCGCATATGAGATCTGGCGCGTATCTGATTGTAACCTTATGTGCTAAAAGCGACTAATATAGCTCTTTTTTGGCACCTTTGAGAGTGAACGATTCAGTGACGGAAAACTGCCTTCCGAACGAGCAGTAAAGTGTAAATTCGCAAAAAATTATGAGATATTTCAAGTGTTATTTTGTAACCTATGAAATAAAGATATTTTGAATTTGAATTTGATTTTGAATTTTGAATTTGAATTCAGTGAATGTATTTTATGCGTCGGTCATTCTCTAGAGTCTTGTGTGGTGCTATAAAGGTGTTTAACTGTTTTGTCATGGTGAAATATTATGGCTGACTTTTTATTCGATGTACTCTAATAACTATTCGGTAAGTAATAACTTCATTTACAAAACTTTCATTTAAAAACAACAAAAATGTGGGAACCTTGTATTGTGTGAGGTGTCAATTCGCGGAAATCCATAGTAGACGTTTGCCTGCAACATGCATTAACATGCAGCATGCAACCCACCGCTGACCCTCGAATCTGCCTCTCCACTACGAATCTCTATCCAAATGATTGAATATTGATTTCAGAGGATTGACAGATATCGAACACCTAAGCAAGTGTTATTTATTTTTATAATTATCTAATTCCGCTAACTGTTATGTAAATTCTACGTATGTTTCATGCCAACCAGGCACATCCTCAGGAAATTGCCGACAGTCACATCCACCAGGGTGCAAGGAGCGTTAAAACAACCAACACAACCTCGTTAAGCGGGCCGCTGTAATGCAATGGTCAAATAGCGACGAAAACATTCTTAAGGCAGCCACAGACCACCACCGATAGACATGCCTGTCAAATGTCACAGACTAACCATCACCAACATTACCCAAATAGTTACAGGCAAGCGTCCAATAATGGCGATTTATAAACATCAATTTGGTCGTTGAGCATATTATTATTGTCTTTATGTTTTAAAATTTCGAAGGATTCCAAAACATTTAAACGTAACCCCTTCTCACACACATGCAAAACATCGAAACAAATAACAATTTGAAAACTTTATGTAACAATAAAGATAAATTACACAATAATAAAAAATCTGGAATTTATAAATTAACTTGTGATGACTGTAAATCAATATATATAGGACAAACCGGACGTTGCTTTGAAAAAAGATACAAAGAACACATTTCGGCCTTTAAAAATAATAAATCAGACAGATCCCATTTTGCTAAACATCTATTAAAAACCGGTCATAAGCTTAATAACGATCACAAATTCGATCACAGATTCGATCACAATTTCACAGCATTGGACGATGCTGTTCACTCTCCGGCAGTAGTTGAAACTTCAACTCAAGCCCAACTCGAAACACAAACAACTATTCAAAATTATGTTGTTGTCCCTGACAACTTATATAACACAGGTAGCACTAATCAATCTTCAGAAGAATACATGTCGCTGGCAAATATTGTAGAAAACCAGATAGTTCTCTTCGAAAACCAAAGTAACATAATAAAAAACCAACACAAAATAATGATGTTAATGGCAGAATTTTCTACAAAACTTGATAAACTTTATAGTCTGTAAAATGAAGGCAGTCACTCCTTTTAATGTGAAAGTCCAGGAAATGCCTTCAAATATTACATTTAACCTTAAACCGATACAAAATATGAACGAACTACAAAACCTCGAAGATCAATTGCAAAATGATGAAGCTAAAAGAGACTACAAAAATAAATATTCAGTAGTATGTGCCCCTGGCAAAGAGATAAATTGTGCATATCGGCTCGTAGATGTATTTTTTTACTAGGGATTTTTTGACAAAGTGTTCAAGGTCTAGTTCAACAAGAGGAGAAGGGATGGAAATAAGTATTGAATGTTATCAAAATATTCTTAACCTATTCTTTGAATTGGTGCATGATTGCGATCCTTCTTACGCAATCGCGCAAAACAACGACTTTTTTAAAGCTGTTGTAAAAAATTCCATGAAGCGGAAACTGTCTTAATTACAACGTACACCAACGTCACGGAACACTCCTAAAAGGATAAAAAATATTATCGTCGAGCAAAATATAGATACTATGAACGAAGATATCTCAATAAATTCTGTACCAGATGTTACAGATGGGATGGCTACTGACCGTGGCAATGGAGATGGCAGTGTGGCGACGCCGACGCCAAATAAATACGAGAACGGCAATGGAGACGAAAAGCTTGAGAAGTTCTAGAATGTTTTTAACAAACTATTTTGTGTATGTAACTAAATTTTTAATATCATGACATGTATAATTAAAATACGAATGTGAAAAAACTCCTTCAAAAAATATATTTAAGTTCTTTTTTATTTCGATAGGCAATAATTTTTAAATAATATTCCGATTATTTTTTTTGATCCAATCTTTAAAAACGTATTACATTCTAAGGCTTTATAATTTTGTAATAGCTTATTATCCATCTACTTATAGTTTTCAGACTTTGTCTTTCCCAAAAAAATATTTTTCGCCAATTCAACAAAAGAAAGCCATGAATTCTTTTCTTCTGTTTTTAATTTTGAAATAAAATTGGAATTCTTCATGACTTTCCTTTTACTCAATTTACAAAAATTTCTTCTTTTTAACTGAGCTCAGCTTAATCTAGCAAACAAAGATTCCACATATAGAAAATCTTCTCCATTTCTATCCATGGCTTTAATAAAGTTTTTTTGGAAGCCTAATTTGATGTTCAAAGGTGGTAAAATGATATTTTTTGACTCTACTAAGAGGTTTTCATAAATATTCTTTTGTAAGATAGGTTTCATAATTAAAAATAAAACTAGTTTAATCTCAGAAATTGTTTTATAACGGACAGAAATATTATAGCTTATGAAGTAAAGGTGACAGATATAATTCCGATTTGTACTCAATCACAAACAATTTACAGTTTACGTCCTCAGGAACACATAAACATTATGGTCTCGAATGTTCGCTAACCTTGCATTTGAAAATATTTAGGAATGACGAATTGATTGTTTGGTCGAAAACGTTTTCTTTGTTATTAATTTTAAATCAGTCGAGTTTTTTACAGAATGCTGCAGTAATTTTCTAGCTGAAGAAAGAAATCTGAAGTATTTTTCGCTAGAACATATCGTGATAGCACAGAACAACGACAAAAAATGTATCATGGTGTCATTACTTAATACTTCTTGCAGAATAATCACACTTAAATACAAAAAAAAAATGTCCTAAATTCTAAACCTTTCCACCGACTCAAATGATCAAGACTTCACACAGATCTGTGGATTTCACTTGGAGTTCGACAAGACTTCAAGAAAAGATTTACAGTTTGAATATCACTAGCACGCCACTTTGTGCCTTTTTTACTAAAGTTGCCATTTGTCCAACCTATAAGCAATCGCTTCATTACTCCTAAAGCAATCAAATGCAATGTATCAGCTACTGGAAAGGTTTCAATCATATCGATTGGCAGACTCAATAAAATCGAATCGCATTTATGATGACCTCCATACATATTCTTACGAAAATCCTCATTATTTAGGCAGGGCAATCAATATTGGGAAATATTACATTGTTTGATACGTGTGAATATTCTCCGACAGTAGTACATTTGAGTTTTTTCCGTTATAGTTGCCCACTCCTGTAATGAAGAATTGGTATTAGACAAAATTAATAAGATATACATGTAAAATTAAAATTTGATAACAGATATGGGTTACTCACCTTTCATCATAGCTCTTGCTGGAGAATCGCAGACAAAGCATCTAAGAGTTATAAAAATGTTTCTCTCTCCAATTGTAATACCTAATTCTAACATTTTCTTCATTTCTGTAACGAATGGTAAAAGAAATGCATTTACATCTTTAGGTTTTCCTGATCCAGCGTAAATTCCTACAATAAATGGCTTGATTTCTGGTTTTTCATAAATGGTGCATAGTATAGGCCAAAATTGCTGGGTCGAGCTTTTTAAAAACTGGTAAGCCATCTATGGTAAAGCACAAGGAAATTCGGTTGTGTCTTTGTGCACAGTTTTGCAATATTTTTGTAACAGGTTCAATGAGCCCATTATGCCAGTATTCTCCGGGGTCGACAGAGATAATCGTTATGTACCTGGGCGTCTTCATTAGTGATCTTGGATCAACTGGAACTAAATTAGGCGTTTTACCACTCAATATAAGTGCTAAAGATCTTAAAGCTGTATGACTTATGTTATATTGTAGGGCCCATGATCTTATCTTGTTTCGAAAATCACAAATATTTTCATATTCTGGTAAGAAATAAAGATAGTTATTTTCTTTACTGTTATTATTATCAGCATTACACCTGCAGAAAAGAACAATAATACATGTAGTCGTACCGCCATTGTTATTTTATCTTGATTTAGTTTGAACCAGAACTTTGAAACATAAAAATTGATGTATTACTACAACAAAAACCATATTCAAATCGAATTGTTTAAATGTTTATTGTAAATTACCTTCCTGAACGGGTGCCTGCACAAAAATCACATTAAAAGTTTTTATGTACGGAACCCTCATCTACTCCAGAAATAACATTTGGTTTGACCTTCTTCATTGCCGTAGACGTTCTATAAATAAATAACGGTGAATCACACTAGTACAAATATTATTAATATATAATTAAAGATGAACACTTAATTACAGTCACGTACTTCTCACAATCAATTTTTCTTTTTTGCATAAGGGAACGTCCATAAACCACGTGGTCATATTTTAGTCTCTCTAGGACTCCTCCCTCCCCCATGTGGCCTCACGTAGCCTTTTCTATGACCCCCAACCCAATGGAACGTGGTTTTTTTTCACGATACATTAATTTATTTATAAAATAAAATAATTAATAATAATTAATTTATTAACAGTTTATTTTTTTTCAAATAATGTATTTAATTATTTGATTCCTCTTGTTAAATTAACATCGGAGGGAGGGGGGGGGGGGGGTCACTCAAATTATCTTATTCAACAAAATTTTCATCTGAAGAAAACCACGTAGCTTTGCTCTCGACTCCCTCCCCCCTATTACGTGCCTCAGCGTAGCGCTTAAGCTTATCCCTCCCCCCCCTTGGTCGAGCTACGTAGTTTATGGACGCTCCCTAAATGGGTATGAAGTTTTTTCTTGAGTGGTATCTAATTCAAGAATTCTTCTGTAAGTCTTGAGTACTTTTCGTCGATAACCCGCACTTCGTTTTATGTTTTTCCACTGAATTTCATCCATTTTACGTTAAAACCGACAAAATTCTTCATAAATCACAACCAACGGAAATGAAATGGCAGCGTCATAATCCTTAAGGGCTGTCGAGCTGATTAAATTATCCCTATTGAAGAGCTATAACTCACAAAAGAGTACTCTAATAAACTAAAAGCTCTATATTGACTTTATAGACGTGATAAAATTTACTAACTTCTTTCAGAAATAAAATGTTTCTAATAATATTGTTTTCGCAATTGTTAGTGCCATTTGTATGATTTTTGGCACTTGTACAGGAGGTTATAGTGCCACAATAGTGAAAATTGTTGCTTTTATACGACCGTTGCTTATCAGTGACTGCTATTTCCTTTTTGACACTGTTAGAGAAATAAAAGTTATAAATAGAACCTTGTTATTGCTTTTAATGATATGGTCTCTCTTGTGTAGCCGAGAGTAATACATCTGTGACTATGTACCCTACTACTGTCTTCTTCAGTGGCAAAAATTATATAAGCGACGTAAAGTTGCTTTTAAAGGTGTAAGTTATAATTTTTTCTGTTAGGCAACTTAAAACTATATTTTTCACTCATGTAATACCACTGTCTGTCTTTAAGTTGTAAAATAAGCTGCAATTTCCACTAATGTGTCAGTTGGGTATAATCAACTTTTACATCTATTCTTATAGAACTTATAATAAAAATAAGTCTAAATTTGTTTTACTTTGTTTAAGTAAACAAATTTTTATTCTTATTTATAAAAACTCACTCGAACTCAACAATATGATCATAAAATATTAAGATACCGATTTTAATAAATTTTACTTTTAAACAAAAATTGTGTAAAATAACGTGTTTATCAATTAATAGCTATTAAAGTAGAGTAATTTATTTTTGTATTTTTTTTTTGTATTAAAAACACTATCATCATGTTATACAATTGATAAAGTTTTTATAAATCGAATTCAACTAAAGCATATTTTGGCTTAACATAATAATATTATAGATACGTAATTTTTCAAAGTTAATGAGTTCATTAAATGATAAACATTTATATTGTGATAGACCACCACTTTGTATACCCTGAGATATGCTATTAATTCAATCTGCGTCACTTCCAAAATAAAATATTTTCCATTTCATCGTATAATGTTTTGTAAATTCGGCCAATTACGATCTTATATTGATAGCCACGGCGTACAATAAACAATCCATCTCCAGTACGATACCAAATTTTATTTTTTGTTATTTCACTACATTCCATAATGTCTTGACTTAGTAGTATGTGTGACAATGCATTTTTTATTTGTTCCTTGTATAAATTCAAGTTAAACTTTTCACAATTTTCACTTTCAACATCAGAACTAATTTCTCCCCCTAAACGAACAAAGCATTGATACATTTCGTGTTTAATGCTTAGCGATTTGGTGACATTGATAAAATTTCACAAATATCTCATCGATCGTTTCATAAGACAACGCTTGCTCTCGGATCGAAATGTCCAAGACTTTATTAACGGTCCGAATTGAAGGATTAACGAAGGATAAAGTGGTAAGTAATGATACTTTGGACGAAGAGATCAAACAACGATTTCCGTAAGTGAATGTAATCTCTAATTAATGTATCTAAATAAGTGATACACGTTTCGTGTATTGCTAGAGCACATATTATTTTAGTGAGTAATAAAATAGAAATTCAAACAACATCTTCAATTTTGTTGTGAATCAATAACGGTAATAGTAGCAAAAAATTCAACATTTGACAAGCACTGCCTGAAAGTTTACTGGAAGTCGGTGAAATCGAACATAACTTATCACGCTGATCCTCTACTGAGTACTCGAAAATTTCTATTCTCCGATGTAGCAATTTATAAGAAAACCATTTTTATTCGACAAGATAATCAAGGCATTGTTTAAGGTCTTAGGCTAGAACTCCCGCAAATACGGCGTGTCCAAGACAAGGAGGCAACCCCGGAAGACAAACAATAAAAATTTAATGTATTGAAGACGGAGTTACTTTAATTCCTTCTTTTATCAACGGCTTATTGATTATTGGTTTTTTTTTAGTGGATATTACTTATTTTTTTGTTCAAACGATCTATTACTTTTTCGTAAGACTGAATAGGAGAACTTTTAGGAGGAACTAAGTAGGAGAACTTTTTATAAATCCATCTTTAATTTCAAAAGATTTTTAGTGATTAGGCAATATCTGCATAAGTATTGATTTCTACTAAAATTTCCTACGAATCCTCCGAGCGTATGGTCATCACCAGTTACAAAAACTAACGATCCTTTGATAACTTTTTAAGAAGACAATTTAATTCCGATAGTCTCAATTTCTTTTAAATCTTTTACAATACTCCCGAATACTTTAACAGATTCAAATAATTTCTCTCTGCATAGAGCTACGAGATACATGGAATTTACATGAGATCTGATGTCTGGATAATTGCCTATACTTAAATAAACAGCCAAAATCTTGGATTTTGCTGATCCAAGCGGGTTGACGATTTCAAAACTGTCTTGATACAACATTAATTTGAGCGCATTGGAATTTTCTTGAAAAATAGGATTATTTTTAAAAACACTGCCGTCTGTAAAATCTTTGAATACTTCATTATTGCTTTTTGGAAGACCAAAAGACAATTTATCACCAAATGATTTATTGTTGAATAAATATTTCAGTGTCTTGAAGGGGCACGTAATGAAAAAACCGTTTTTTATTATTAACACTGTCCAAAGGTACCTGAATAGGACTTACATACGGAAAGTTTTGTTCATAAAATTTCCATCGTTTAAAAATAGTGCCTAATCGATCATTAATATTAAGCATTTTATTATCTACGGTACTTTTAATTATGTCTTCAATAGATGCCTCTGGAAGGCCAAACTGTTCAAATGTTTTAATATATTTTGTTTTAAAACTGGTATTTTGTTGGCTAATTGAACTTTTGTCTGTGGCAATAAATTGGACTGTTGATGCCGGTAAACAGGATTTAAATTGTAATTTTAAGAAAAAATTAGCTAAGTGCATTAAAAAATATCTTCAGAAAAAATTTCTTTTTCATTATCAAGATTGTCATTTTTCACTTGGTATTCCGGTACAGATGGTTCATCAATCAAATTTTCATTATCAATCATTGGCTCAGAAGAATTAAAAAAATGAACATTAGAGTTGTTGGGAAGCTGAGATAATTGTGCTTGTTTTTTTTTTGTGAAATTTAAATAATGAGACGCAAAAGAACTCGAAATGTGAATTTTTTTTCACAGTTAGAATAAGAACAGGTTATTGCCATTCCATCTTCAATGTGTTCTTCTAAGTGCTTGATTATTTCTGTTTTGTTTTATATCTTTGCGTACAGTTTTCGACTGTACAGTGAATTATTTCGAGCAACACCTCATTATTAGCATTAGTAGAAGGTCTTACCGCTTTTTTTACTTTTATATTGATGAAAACGATATGCATGGCTCTGTAATAATTTTAAATTCGAATACGCTTTATTGCAGCCATTATATCGACATATCAATTTTTTCGTTAAGCTAGAGTGTTGTTTTAAAGTTTCTAAGTATGTAGAAGCTTTCGTGATTGCAAAATTTACATTGGAACATTTTCTTTTAAGTGAATTTAATTAAATAAAGTATTTGATAAAAAATATGACTAAGATAAATATTCAAATAAAATTTCACCGTAAGACTGAGCTACAAAATAATAAGGCTACATTTATCTAGTGATAAAGATTAGAAAACGTTCAATTGCATCTCATAAAATTAAAACTAATAATGATTAATAAAGTAATGTTTACTTAAAAAAAGTTCAATTCTTTTAAATGTTCAGTGCAAGCTTTTTTAAATTAATATTTAGAAAATTTACAATTCATACGGAAGTGTACTGATTAATTTATAATTATAATATCGTTTATGAGGAATATTATTAAAAGAAATTACGAGAATTCTAATTTATTAATAAAATATTAAAACTGATCAACATTTAAAAAATCTGTAACAAAACGATTTGTTTAATTAAAATAAAAGTTATAGCAAATACCGTGTCAAACTTAAATAATAAAATATAATTGGTTTCTCATTTCTCATTCAAAAACGAATAATTAAATAAAACGAATCTAAAAAAAAATGAAAACATTTATAAACGTTATAAATAATTTACGAAAATTATATTAGTGGTTATTAATTATTATAAACTATTATTTATAAATATTTAAATGAATTAAGCTTTTTCCTGAGAGATTTACTAAATAGAGAATTTTTTTGTAAGCACTTGTTTCCTGAGACATTTTTAAACGGGATATTTTTTATGAGATTTGGTTTCAATGTAGAGTTTTATTCTGAGAGTACTTTTAAATAGAGATTTTTACTGAACCGTTTAAAAATATAGAAAAACTCTCTGTATAGAGATGCTTTCAACCCCAATAAAATATTGGATGAGCAGTATTATTCGTAAATAATCATGAAATTTAATCAAAATTATATCAATTAAATTAAACAAATGATATTCTTTTTTTGTAAAGGATGCTCAATACTTTAGAAAAATAAAAAAAAAAACAAAATTTTGGAAATGAATGCCACGATAGACTGATGTATAAAATGCTTTGGTAATTCATTAAGAATAAATTTTGTTATTGGAATGTAAAAAAAAATGAAGTAACAAATTGATAAAGTTTTTAATGAAAGACTGCAGCGTGTCACGGTGGGTTCATCGCTTGAAGGACGACACAAAAAGACTATAAAAAATTAGTTTAATGTCCACCAGTGTACACGCAAACATATTATTCAGAGGAAACTCCTTAAAATTCTATAATTACATTAAATTTGGCAGTAACCATACACGCGCGTGCGGCTGCGACGGGCCCGCCGGCGCGCGCGGGGGCCTTTACTTTTAACGGCTCCCGACTCGAATTGCGCTGAAGTTCCCCGAGCGTATATCAAGAATTTTTGTGTTTAAAAGAAATGACAGGCGCGCGCTGAAAGACCTTAATTTAATTTACTATTCAATAATATCTATTTAAATAGATATTATTGAATAGATATTTAATAATAAAAAAAATTACAATATAAATAACCTTTTTAATGATGTAATAATTAAAATTATACTTTGAAGTAATAAATTAGTATAAATATTTTTTTTCGCGAAAGTCTACCGGTAGAAATTTTATAAAATTATAAATGCATTTTAAAAACAACTATTTCATAAAGTACTAATTTATTTTCTAAGTAAACTCAAAAATAGTCAGGTATCTACTGAATTTAATATTATTGCATTGAAAATAAATTAAACCGAAAAAAATTATACATTTTTTTGAAATGTATAATTCGATGAAACAGAAAAGATATAATCATAGTAATAATAACATAACCATAAACTTAGATGTTCGGTAGATATTTTTGACCACTTTTTGATGTTTTTAAAAATACCACTTCGACACAAAGTAATAGAAAATGTAAGATTTTTTCTTTTCTGTTCTTAGTGAATAGATTTATGATTATTTAAATCTAATTAATTATTTAATAACTTTCTTTCTTGAGCGTCACATAAAGCTCGCGTCACACCGCGTCTTTGACTACAATGGGCTTCAACCGCGCGGCTGACAAAAACAAAGCGCCAGTGCACGACGAAATATAGAAACAAGTGCTAACTGGTCACTGCCGAAGCCGTTACACACTACGATGTATCAGTACATACATATATATTTTAAACTGAAAATTTCATCAAACGTAAATTTTTAAAGTGTGAATCTAACCGAAATTGGTGAATTTTTATAATTAAGAAAAAAATTAATAATATAATAATTATTTAAAAATTAAAAAATGCATTTGCAGAAATTTAAACAAGTATAAATGGATTTTTTTTTAAATCATAATTCTTTATTATTTTATTTATTTTCTGATAATCAAAAATATACTCTGCCTCTTAGACTCGCACTTGTAAGTTCTTATCACTACGTTGAAAAATAAATAAGATATTTAAAAATAAAATATAAATTAAAAAAATTATCTATTACACTAATTATCTATTTGATTAATAAATAAATAAATTTGATTCTTTTTTAGTAATATAAAAAGAATTAAATGGAAAAAAAATTAAAATGATGAAATTCATTTCAAAAATATTAATTCGTTAACCTACTTTAATAATAAAATTAAAAAATATATCTTTCATTGAATATTTATGTACGGGACCTGGTACACTTTGTGCGCTGGCCGCAACCGTCGACGAGCATCTTCAGCGAGCAGGTTCAATAAAAGACCGTGTACTTTACTTATTGACCGAGGAGCAGTTTCGTTTGACTTGTGTTTACCAATGGAAGTGGATGCGGAAGTGAGGGATATCGGGACTAATCCTATATTTATATTACTATTACACGTGTTCCCGACATCCCTGCTCTTTAACGGTCAAACGATACCCCGCTCCCCGTTTGTTCTTTATTTAAAAATAATACTGTATTTACATGTTTTGTTTATAATTTTTTACAGGAATAGCTATATGACCCTATTTTCTTAGTCAAAATCAGATCTACTATGATCAGCGACGCACATAATCGGAGTAAAAGCCGATTTTGTCCTATTGGCTGTATATATGACCCCCCCCCCCCTTCATCCCTATATATTAAATTTGCGCGGGAAAGGAGCCCTTATTCTTAGTGCATGCGTCGCCGACCATACATCCCTATATTTAATAATAAGATAAATAGAATATTTTTATTAAGCAAATACAATGACTTTGGCTCATAATCAAATAATTACAAGCCATTATTAACGAATATCTATTACGGCCGTTCCTAACAATTTATTTATAAACTTATCTTAGCACAAATTTAAATATGTACCTATATTTACGAGAAAAGATTTATGAATAAACATTCAAATAAATATTAACTGTAATCAAAAATAAATAAAATCTTAAAAACAAAATAAATTCAATATATATACATATGTTTGAGTCATAGAGGATAGACTGTCTTACCCTCCATGGTATGAGTGAAAGAGGACGGGCGAGAGCTCGACTAGCCGACGCATGCGCGTACTGGCGATTACTCGAGCTACTCATATTTGAACTGCCTTCTTCGAGGACCATGAAAATTGCTTCCAGGAAATGCTGAGAACAAAGGCACACTCCTTACGAATTGTTGCCAACATATTTGATTCAATTCATAATTGTCTTGAAATAATTTTGTAGTTTTTGAGTAGATATGTTAAAAAGTATGTATTGTTATTTGTGTTTATGAATTGAAGTTATAATTAGGGTGGAGACCATCCCTACAGAGAATTTCTCAATATTTTAAAATGCCTCAGAAAAAACCTCTATTAAAAAAAACTCTCAGGATAAAAATCTACTTTGAAAATAAATCTCATTACAAAATGTCTCAGGAAAGAAATGCTTAAAACAAATTCTCTATATCGTAAATCTCTCGGGTAATAATTTTATCAGAAACAAGAGCGAAATTCTTTTAAATATTTATTGATAATAGATTATAATAATTAATAATCAATAACATAATTTTAATAAGCTACTTATAATGTTTATAAATATTTCTTTTTAATTCATTTTTAAATATAACCTGATATATCTGATTATTTTAATAAAGGGTATACACATGAATTTAGCAAAATATCAAGCTTTTGTTTCTGAGAGATCCCCTGCTCGAGAGTTTTACGATATAGAGAAGTTTCAATATGATAAATTGTGTCTTATAAGATTTTAAAATTAGGGATATTTTTAGATTGATTTGCTTTCACTGTAAAATTTTATACTGAATATCTTTGAAAATAGGTTAAATAAAGGTTTTTCCTGAGGAATTTTAAAATGTAGAGCAATTCTTTGTAAAGATGCTCCCCACCCTATAATTAATATAGATGTGGCTTACGACAAGTCAAGCATATTTATAACAATAATCGTGGAAAAAATATGTAAGTATTTACTTAATGATGTATGCAGAGCAATATATGGATATTTTTTGTGATTTTACGTCAAATCAAATCAAAATTACAAATAATACTTGTACATCCAACAAGCGTTGAATTGGAAACTGACAAGAAGTTGAGTAAAATTACAGTTTGATCAAAACAAGAAAAAGTTTTCGGTAAAATTACAGTATACTATAAAATTTGGAAATCAAAGTTGTAAAAAAAGAATTTAAGATTTAAATTTTCGATAACTTCCATGTAATTTCAACTACAAAATTATTTTGTAATTTTACGTCTAACTGTAGAAAGTGAAATTACAAATAATGGTTGAAAATCTAACAGGATTGAATTGGAAACTGATAAAACAGTTTAGTAAAATTACAATTAATCCAAAACAAAAAAAAAAGTTTTCGATAACATTACAATGCACTATAAAATCTGGAAATCAAATTTATAAAAATAGAAATAAAGTTTTTAAAGTTTCGATAACTTCTCTGTAATTTCAATTAAAATATTATTTGATAATTTTGCGTCAAATTATATAGAAATAAATTAGAAATATTATTTGTAAATCTAAGAAGTTTTAAATTAGAAACTGACAGAGTTTAGTAAAATTATAATTCGCTTTACATAAATAAAAATGTTTGGTAAAATTACCATGCATCGTGTAATTTTACAGTCAAAGTAGTAAAAATGATAAAAATATTCCTGAGCCTATAATGAGTTCGTTGTAATAGATATTTCAATATTACTTTGCAATTTTACATTAATTCACAGCAAATTAAGTTGCAAACAATGTTTGTAAATTTGGAAAACTTTTTAATGAAAATTGATCAACAGTTAAATGAAGTAACAAATTGTATGAGACAAATTACAACCTTAAGTTAAAGTATAAAACACCATATAAATTTAATGTCAAAATTGCAAAAATAAGAACAAAATATTCAATTTTAAATGACTTCATCATAATTTTAATTACATTTCTTTGTAATTTCATGACATATTTATACACAATATTAAATTAAAATGCAAATAATCTTTGTAAATCTTTGAATATTCATATTGAAAACTGCCAATCAGCTCAGTAAAATTACCATTCGCTTTGGAAAAATAAAAATTTTCTGTAAAATTTCAATGCAGCTTATAATTCTTCAAAGTTGTAAAAGTAATAAAAATATTCGTGAATCTGTAATGAGTTCCTTGTAATGTAAAATAGTATGCTTTTTAGTAATGTTACAAAAGCTTATTATACATCAAATTACTAAAACTGATTGTAAAGCCAAAAAGTTTGCAATTGGAATTGAAAACAAGTTTTGTAAAATTGAAATACACATAGGAATTATACATAAAAATTGTAAAATTACAAAACTTTATCCTAGATTTCTTGACATGTCTTGAAAAATTACTTGAATAGTATAAGAATTTAATAATAGTACACATTGATTTGAATTTTACTTACACTTTACATTATAAAACAATTGTAATTTCACAAAAACTTTTAACAGTGCATAAGATCCTCAAACATCAGCAAAAGGTTACGAGCCTAGAACTTGAAAAAAACGACAGCCAAAAACAAAGCCATACGTGACCTGTGCGCCTTTAGTTTCCCAAGCAGCACGATTTTGTGGACGTTGCACGGGACCCATGAGGGAGAATATCAGCGTCATACGTGCAATCTGTGGGGACTTCGTATAGGAGTCATAATGTTATGATAGATGGGTCCTATATGAATACATTCACACTGGCTACCCACTTACAAGAATAGACGGAGTTGATTCTATTGCCAAAGTTTACTTACAATTATCTCAACATGATCCATAAGTTCACACCAGTCATCCCGATTTTGACGTGATAACGTCTTATAAATTGGTTTGCCGGGTGATACTTCAAGAAACTGCGTTACGCTCCGCTCACGTTATGCGCTCACAATGAGAGCGAGTGAGAGGCACGCGTCCCTTCCACTCGGGCATGGTTAGCCCGCCTAAGAGCGAGAGAGACAGACATAAAAGTGAAAGGCACGCGTCCCTTCCACTCGAGCACAGTTAGCCCGCCTAAGAGCGAGAGAGACAGAGCGAGAGAGAGAGAGTGAGAGAGATAGGCATACACACCGGTTCATGTCTTGCGCTTCTATTTCGCTTAGGCGCCTGCATACAAGTTTACACGTTGCCAGTTAATTGTAAAACGATTGTGTAGTGATAATGTTGACATTTTCTAGGCACATTACAGCAGAAACACTTCCTTTCATTTCATATTTCTCCTATCATCACCCTATCCTCAACAAAATCACTCAGATAGGAACAAGTTAAGTTGTAGTAAACGCTGTTTCATTGTACGCAAATGTATTGCAAGTTATTGTATGTATATTTGTATATAAATACGTATGTATGTGTAAAGGTAAAAATAAAATTTTGTTAATATGAAATTCAGTGCGAGATTCTTTGTATAAATTAATGTTTTAAATATAATTCTTTGTATAAATAAATGTTTTAAATTGTTACTATTATTTCATCCTTCTTCCTACTATACGAATGAATATTCACATTAAAATGATTTTACCACTCAAAGTCGTTGTCACGTAAAACTTTCGCCCGTATACCGACTTTACAGGCAACCAATTTTTTTTTACTCATCATGAGCTAATTTTAAGATAACTTGACAAAAGAGTTATAAAATAAATATATCCAAACTACGTTTTTGGATACTAGTTATACTGTACATGTAAATACTAAATTATATAAAATAAAATGATATACAAATTGGTAGTGCTCGAGATATATAACGCGGGAATGATATCTCTAGGGCGCCATCTCATTTACATTATTTGCGCTGTCTACAACGAGATTAAATGTTGTGGTACATGATTCAACATCTTATGATACAATCATGCTAAACCGCTATATAAAAGTGGGATATTTTATCTTTAAATACACAAATTAATGTATTGCAAATAACAATTTCAGTAAATTTCATTATAAATACTGTAAGGGCCTCGATGTGGGATTGATTGAAAACCGATGCGATGGTCCTTACGCTTTATAGAATGCTCCAAAATTTTGCTTTTTGGATTTTTTGCAGCTTGAAATAGTAAAATAGCTACTACTTAGGACTTTGTGTGCTGTTGATTCTTATTTGCTTACTATTTTCTTCAACATAAGCCAAAACTACTGAAGTTTGATGCATATAATTCGGAAAGGGGTACAAGTGTTACACGTTGCCGTTGGTAATATGTTGCCATTTATGGTTGTTTATCTTATCATAAAAGATGCCGCTTGTCTGAAATTTTTTTCTGAGGTCTATCCTGCCTGTCGTATCAAACTCGGGTGATGGACGTATGGCAGTTCTGGCAACAAGTAGTAGATATGTTATTCAAACTTGGAATGAGAATTAGCCATTATCCACCACCCGAACGGCAACAGTGACCATAAGAGTATATCATATTTATTCATATTACATACCTATGTTTAGACATGCGCAGTGGTGTTCGTCAATTGTGTTTGCTCCACAAGTGTTTGAGAATGTATTTGAAATGCTTTGTGTCGGAATGCTTTATATTACTTCAGGCAAAAAACGAAATCAAGTCGTGATCGCTCTTGTAAAATAGCTTATACTATCTAGGGTTTTCTTATGCTTTAATTTATTTTTTATTTTTTTCATTAATTTCTCGAAATATCCTTAATTTCATCAAAAATAATTTATGTTTTTCAATGTATCGACATTAGAATTTGTGTCGTAAGATCGCGAGTGTACAACCCTCGTATAAAATTACTGGCTACCCACGTGTATAATAGCCTCGACGTCGGTGTATTGGTATCAAATCGTTTAATCATAATAATGAATACTTTTATGTTATGTATACTTTAGAAATATATTTAACTACGTATCGATAAACTCAATAAATTGTTGTATCAAGTTCTTGTCATTTTAATGCATGAGCGTTACTTTCTCCCAATCTTTTGTTTCAGATTGAAGGTTGTTAACCACTATCCCGATCGTAATACGTTTGGATGAAGGGCTCTAAACTCAATGAACAATTTATGTTTCCGCAACTTTAACATTGTTCTAGTGAGGCGGCTGCGCGCGTGTGCACACGGTTGAACCAATGCCTCTTCAGCACGACGTTGACCCGGCGCGCAACGGTTCTGAAGAGGAGTAAACAGATAACGCCATCACCACTAATTTAGAAAAAGTGTCACGGTCACCGTATTCTTCTATTTAGCTCGTAGCTCGCGGGTACACACAACTTCCTCAAACACAGTCTTACATGCACACGTTCTATCCGCCTCACTTGTCAGATGCGCTGTATGAATGTATGCTTGACTGTCAATTCAATATTTGCGAATGCTATATAAATAACTTAAACAAAAATATTTTCAAACATTCGGAATTTATAAAATAGAACTCTTTTATATTCCAGAAAAACGTTGGTTGAAGAAGCTGTCCTTAGATTTTGCCTTCAGATTATAAATAAATTAATAACTTACCATTAGCCGACCTATTCTACCTCCTTTTACTTAATTCTCGCAGCAGAGTGCTGCCATCCGTCACTCATAAAAGTCTTCAAACTCCCTAGCAAGCACCTAGCCGCAACGCTTATGTTTTTCATACACAATATCTATTTTGTTAGAATGCAAAACAATTAATTTCAAACACACAGCGCTTTGGTTGAAGGTCTGTTATCTATTGATGAAAGTACACCCTAAAGGATGCAGATGCTATGTGATTAAAAAAAGGAATAAACATGTAACTTGATTTAGTTTATTTCTATTTTCTGTTCAAAACAGGAATTACGTATCTAGTTATTTGAAATTAAAATGGATAATGTGTTATTATTTTATAGTACAAACTCATAAATTGGACATAAATATACTAAATTAATTTAAATATTAGGTCGGGGAAAGTATTTTAATAATTTATATACAAATTTAAGATAATTTTTAATCAGATTTTATTAACATTTAATTATAATACATATATGAAAAAATACAAAATGGCAACAATGCCATTTTGTGACTTTTGGGACCAAATTTTGGGACTTCCGAAAAAACCGGGACAAGTAGTTTTGACAGTCCTTTTTGACGTTAACCTAACATTACCTAAAAAATTATGAAGAAACCGAAACAAATGAAAATCTGAGGGCACAAGATCAGAGCTATATGGTGGATGTATTAACACTTCCCACCCAAACTCTCAATATTTGTGGAGTAGCTGAAGATGTGCGTGGTTTGTCATCATTATGGTGAAAAAATTTCTTTGTACATCTTGCTCGAGTCTCATCAGTTGTTGACAGTAGAGATCCGAATTGATGACGCTTGCCTGCAACATGCATTAACATGCAGCGTGCAACCCACCGCTGACCCTCGAATCTGCCTCTCCACTACGAATCTCTATCCAAATGATTGAATATTGATTCCAGAGGATTGACAGATATCGAACACCTAAGCAAGTGTTATTTATTTTTATAATTATCTAATTCCGCTAACTGTTAAATTGTAAATTCTACGTACGTTTCATGCCAACAAGGCACATCCTCAGGAAATTGCCGACAGTCACATCCACCAGGGTGCAAGGAGCGTTAAAACAACCAACACAACCTCGTTAGGCAGGCCGCTGCATGCAGTGGTCAAAAAGAGCGACGAAAACATTCTTAAGACAGCCACAGACCACCACCGATAGACAAATGTCACAGACTAACCATCATCAACATTACCCATATAGTTACAGGCAAGCGTCCAATAATGGCGATTTATATACGTCAATTTGGTCGTTGAGCATATTATTATTATCTTTATGTTTTAAAATTTCGAAGGATTCCAAAACATTCAAACGTAACCCCTTCTCACACACATGCAAGACATCGAATTTGTGATCATTATTAAGCTTATGACCGGTTTCTAATAGATGTTTAGCAAAACGGGATCTGTCTGATTTATTATTTCTAAAGGCCGAAATATTTTCTTTGTATCTTTTTTTAACCATATTATTTCAAAACAACGTCCGGTTTGTCCTATATATATTGATTTACAGTCATCACAAGTTAATTTATAAATTCCAGATTTTTTATTATCGTGTAATTTATCTTTATTGCTACATGAAGTTTTCAAATTATTATTTGTTTTAAAGGTCGTATAAATATTATGTTTTTTTTAATAATCTTGAAATTTTCTCCGAAATTGTACCAAAATATGTCAAACTAGCTATATATTTCTTTTGATCTTTAGATTGTGTTGGATAGATACATTTCTTTATAATACTTTTTTGGTTTTTATTAATGAGTCCATCAATACATTTTTTACTATATCCGTTTGCCAATGCTATACTGTAAATGGTATTTAATTCTAATGAAAAATTTTGATTATTAAGGGGTATGGTGAATAACCGATGTATCATTGATTTATAAGCCGCCAATTTGTGTTGCCATGGATGGCAAGAAGAAATGGATATTGTAATATCTGTGCACGTGGGTTTTCTATATATTTTAAATTCATGTCTATTATTTTTTCTAGTTAAGGTGAAATCTAAAAAATTTATAGAATTGTTTGTTTCAGTGATCATTTTTTTCCAAAATGTTTCAGTTTCATTTCGTTTCAGTGGAGAATCCCAAATGAGTTCTTGATTCATTAGATTTCTTTCAGTGAGCTCCTATGGAACAAAGTATTAAGCAGCTTTTTTTGTATATGCAGCTTTTTTCCAAATGGGTCAAAACTATTTTGTTGTCAATCCTCAGTTCTAGAATTATATTTATTATATTAGAACCATAGGTCTTCTATTTTTTTTTGTTTTGTAATGAAATTTCACAATGAATCGAAGTTCTATGTATCGGTATATATATGTACCGCATGGAATCTTTCATGCGTCTCCGCAAATATTCACAATCTCCTTTTATAGAACACCTTTGCTAAAGAAACCATAGTTATTGAAGTAGACGTTTCTGAGAAAAATAGTGGAGAACGTGAACGTGTAAACTCACTAAGTGCACCCTTAGCGCTTAGTAACAGATGATGCGCGCGCGCCCATCCTCCTCATCCCGCCACCACGTCATCTGAGGTCGGTATGCAAGTACGCCAGCAGTGAATCACGGCGCGTCCGCTCGTCCGCGCGTGATCAACGACTGGATGCGTTCCTAGCGATGGCGAATAAATACCTTGAGCTGGTATACTTTCCCCGGGCCTGGAAGGTAGCTGTCATTAAGGTGATCCCGAAGCCGGGCAGGGATGATTATACCCGTCCGAAGTCTTACCGACCCATAGGCCTGCTCCCTGTGCTAGGCAAAATCGTGGAAAGGATGCTGGTAGGACGCCTCGCCTAGCGCAGGACTGAGGACGCTCTTTATAATCTAATGACATACATATATATACATAAGGAGTTAAATCTCAAAAAGAGAATTTTAATGGTGTCATTGGACATAGAGGGCGTCTTCGACAATGCGTGGTGGCCGGCGTTGAGGACCCAGCTGCTCGCTTACAAATTTACAAATTCCCGATGAGCCTTTACGGCATGGCGCGGGGATGCCTTCGGGACCGGGAAGTAATTGTACAGTACGCTGGAGGAAAGTGCAGAAAGGGGACATCCAAGGGTTGTATACAGGGCTACATAGCCGGTCCAAACTTTTGGAACCTCATTCTGGAGTTCTTAATCCGAGAACCTGGTGAACTCCTATATGTTCAGGCGTTCGCGGACGATGTGTTCCTCGTGATCTCCGGACAGTCGACTTCGTCGATCGTGGGGGTGCCAACTGGGCGTTAGCTCACATGCATGACTGGGGAATCAGAAATAAGCTGAGGTTTGCGCCATTGAAAACAAATTCGATGGTGCTTACTAGAAAGCTCAAATACAACGACCCAGTTGTGCACATGAATGGTGAGCACATAAACCTGGTTAACGAAATATGCCTCCTCGGCCTGACAATAGATAGAAAGCTGACGTTCATTCTTCACGTTGCTAAGGCTTGTAACAAAGCTACAAGTATATATAAAAGCTTAGCTCGAACGGCTAAGGCGACGTGGCGTCTGAGTCCTGGGATCGTGAGGACCATATATATATATCCGTGATAGAGCCCATAGTGCTGTACGTCTCGTGCGCTTGGGCACCGGTGACGAGGAAGCTCGGCGTGCAGAAAATATTAAACGCTGTGCAGCGCAGTGTTGCTCTTAAGGCATGTCAGGCTCACCGAACGGTCTCCCTCCATTCTGCGACGATCCTCTCTAGACTGCTTCCTCTCGATATCAGAATAAGGGAAACAGTCTAGCTTTACGAGCTGAAGCGCGGTAAAAATCTGGGAGACACTTTTCTCGACTGGGAGCTCGAGAAACCCGTGTGTTTCGGCGATTTGCCTCACCCTGCGCACGTGGCCGACATCGGGTATGAGAGTGTCGAGGACTGGAGTCTCAAACCATAGACCGTTTCGCCGTGGTCAGGCCGCACATTTATACCGACGGCAGCCGTATAGAAAACAAAGTCGGTGCAGCCCTGACAGAATGGCAAGACGGAAGGGAGACGTGGTACCCGACGCTTCGACTCGATCTTTTCTGCACGGTCTTTCAGGCGGAGATGGTCGCGCTGCAAAGAGCGATACGGAGGGTGAAGAATGGTAAAGTCGGGCTGGTCAATATATTCAGTGACTCCAGGTCTTCCCTGGAGGTACTGAACAGCCCGAAAACCTATCACCCTCTGGCTCACGAAGCTAGGCGCGATATTTCTGCGAGATCGTTGCGGAAGGCAGGGTTGTGCGCTTATTTTGGATTAGAGCGCATATCGGAATAGTGGGTGACGAGCGTGCAAATTAACTCGCCAGGCGCGCCGCCCTCACCAAAAAGACGGCAGCGGACTACGACAGGTTTCCGCTGTCGCATGCTAAAAAGGCGATAAAAGCAGTGAGCCTGGAAAAATGACAAGAACGATACGCCGAGGGTAGCACAGGTGAAGTCACCAAATGCTTCTTTTCCCGGGTGGAATAAGCGTAGGGGATCCTTAAACATCTTGAAATGACGTCCCAGATCGAACAAACCCTTAGAGGACACGGCGGGTTCGCCCATTACCAATTAAGGTTTAAATTGAAGGACTCGCCGTACTGCGCGTGTGACCCCGCACCGCACAATATATTCTGCTCTTTAGAGCTGGATATATTGCACGCTCTAGAAGAGTGTTATATGTTGTTTATGCGGGGGCATGCAGACCTGGAAATAGAAATAAACAGCAGAGTCAAGAGACAGAATTTCCCGGAAATCTTTGAAAACAGTAAGAAAAGGATGAAGTTTCTAAAATTTTGTAAAAATATAGAGACTGAATTGAACAGAATTAGCAAAGTCTAATAAAGTTAAAAAGGAAATGCCTGAAATCCTTAGTTAAATTGACATACCTGGAATGAATTTGAAAACTAGAAGTGTATATATTTATTTAACAGTTGTAATAAAATTTAAATAAGTAATTGGTAGGAGACGAAAAACACAGACTAATATAAATAATGTATGTTATGTGTAAAATAAAGATGTGTATAAAAATGATGTAATAATTCTACATAGTAATGTAGATTAAAGTACATAAACAAATAAATGAAAAAAAAAATGTATGCTAAGTATAATGTATAGACACCTAGTGTAAAACTTGTGTATCATTTAAATGTCATTCAGAATATAGTTTTCGTATGTCAGATTAACCGCTTACTTATTTTCTCTAAAATTATAACTATGACAATAATTACAACGTTACACTAAGATTTAAATTATAGTGAATAAGATGAAATCAAAATGACATTGCATTTATAAATAGGTACATAAGAGTAAGAATAACAAGAAAGAGCTGTTTGAATCTGATTCTACGGAATTCTTACGGAATGCCCTGAATAAGGGCCGCGGTCGACATGCCACGGGGGCGGCAAAAAAAAACCGGCCGGATGCGCGGCTTTAGATGTTTAAATATTTTCTTATAAATGTTACGTTTATGATACTGGCGTTTTTGAAACGAAGATTGTGTGTAATTGATGTTTAATGCCTAATAATAACAATGCCTTTCACTGTTATCGAATATGCAAATATGATTTATTGTTGGGGAATTTGCAGAGGTAACATTGCTGCCTGCATTGCTACCTGAATCAGTAAGTTTCATTAAGTATCGTTTATGCGATAATTTTTTGTTTAGAGGTAAGTGGAATATATGAAGAAAATCAAATATTAATGTAACGATACCTCCGGTGACCTTTACATCGCCTCGCGTGGGCGCACGATGCCACTTGACTAAGCATTTCGTAGAGTTTTCTCTTTTGTTTATTATTTTTTGTTATTTATAAGTATTAACTTTTATTAATCTACTAGTTATCTCTTTTCAAAACTTCATTCAGAACCCAATTTTTAATCAGCTTTTGGATACTACCGCTGTTCTGATACTTCAAGAAGAAACATCAATATTACTTCCTTTATAAATAGACTATTTAATTCGTTAACTTTCACTACTTAATGTCATGTGAAGATTTTTGTTTGTAAAATGACATGAAATAGATTGGTGTCAGAATGGCTTTCGATAACCACCCGGATTTTCTATTTTTAGTCTAAACCTTGGATCGGAAACTTTGGCCACTGTATGGTGGCGGTAATGGTTTCATCACCTTAATTGTAAAACATGTTATTCTTTTGAGATACCCAAAAATGTTCAAAACTCGTAGTTGTATTTTACATATAGAAAATAGTGTAAAAGGACATGTCGGATTTTTATTTTATAAATCCTTTAGAATATGCATGGCAAATACATTTTGTTAATGAAATGTTGATGTGGTACAATACACAAACACTGCAGAGTTGTAATACTGATATGATACTGAGTAGCAAATTATTTTCTAAAGGTAAAATAGCTAGAAATACAATTTACATTTTTGGTATCTGCTGCTATCTTTGCTACATCTTTGACATCGGGAAATTTGTGATCAACAACCTGAGAGAACATCGTAATATCCATTTTTTTCTATTGTAGTCTAATATGTAGCTAAAAAGTAGATTTCAAACTTCAACAGAGAGCAAAAAAACTTTTCTATAGTGTTTTTGGTCTCTGTGACCACTGGGAGATCCGATTGCCCCACCCGCAATTTTCCGAACCAAGAGTAGTAATTTGTCTACTTGTCCCAGATTCCTCCCTTTTGACAAATATAATATATATTAGGTTTTTCTTCGGATCGCGTATTTGTATTGGTCCTCGAGAACTATCTACTGGAGCTAGGAGCCAGGCGCACTGAATACAGCGTGGAGCTATCAGTATACAAGTTACCTCTAACCTCTGTTTCAGCCCAAGGTTGATGACGGTACTCTCAATGTGGTCAGCTCTGTCTCTTATAATGTAAGATGTGATGATCCGGCTCGAAAAACTGTCATGCCCTCTTGAACACCCTAAGCTTTTTAAAGGCTAGTTTTATACTGCTCGCTAAATAATCGCAAAATTGAACACTCTTCCAATGTCGGCGATCCCGATACTCGGTGCGGGACTAAGAGTAGCGTTTCCGAAGACAGGAGAAGAAACAAGAGGTTTTTGCACTAAATCGGTTGTTTTTGGTGTTACATCAAAATGTGGTCTAAAGCCGTCTCGATTTTAAACGCAAGATTGTTTCAACGCTCATCGGCATGGTCCTAAGAAATGCTAATATTTTCAGAGCATAGCGCGTCTCACAATATGTATTTCATCCGCATACCAATAAATTTTACCGATTTTCAGTAAATCATTAATATGCAGAACGTAACTAGTGGGGGTAGTGCACCACCTTAGGACACCGGCACTCACGGCATTGAGTATTTACCGTTAATCGACACTTTGATGCTTTGTCCCGTGAAAACGGAACAATCGCTCCAGTTGACGGTGAGAATGAATTTTCTGTTTAATTTCCCAGAAAGTTCATAAGAAGGGAGCGCTTGATGTCTGACTGAGAGAGACAGACAGACGAACAAACACACATTCAGACATGCACGCACGCACACATACAACACAGAAAGCACAGGCAGACAGAGACTGCCTTCGATTCTAATCCTAGTGCCGTTTTGGATTCCGATTTAAATACCGCTCTCAATCCATCATTATTAGCATAAATAATGGTGAATTAAAATGTAGGGCTTGTTTTTTATCCACTGGACTCACAACATAAATTTAAAATGAACAGCCTCAGACATGGAAACATCAGGATGGAGAAATTGTACGCTGCCAAATCTGTTGCAATTTTATAGAAACGTAATACACATGCGTAGTTTTCAAAAGTATCGTCAAAGTAGTATAGACAACTGGCTTATAATTACATTTAGTCCTTAGTTTTTTTTAATTTTTGCAGAGGAACACTAATATTTCTAAGATAAAATGTAACCTAGATTATTCTTTGAAAGTACTTTACGTTCCAATGAAAGTCCCGTCAAAATCAACTTAATTACGTCGGAGATTAGGCTGGACGAATGGACAGACGAAAATTTTAATGTCGTGTATGAACGGTTATATCTGGGGCAATAAATATTCAAGTGTTCTGTGCAATAAACATACATTTCATTACTCTTACTTCTCACTTATCTGCAGCAATATCGTGTCTTACACCTTGCTTCCAGTAGCCCCATAAATCAAGCAGTGGCAGATTTACATTTTTTAAGAGTGTAGGCTATTTTATTTCCGCCGCCCCATGTACCTTTCTAAAATGATAATTTTCCTTAATCTGCCGCCCCTAGGCCGCGGCCTACACGGCCTATCGACAAATCCAGGACTGCAATTAAAACATCAGGTAATGGGAGAGTCGAAATTACTACGTAACATAAGACATGAACAAGACCATGAGAAAGGGACGAACCAACACCGAGCACCTATTTATCAGGTACAATCACCAAAAACTAAGGAACTCGGTACACAGGAAATATAATCAACTACTAATACCTTTATTCAGTAACCGGACACCTTTCCTCTTATATATCAAGTTTTCGGTTCCAATATAACAAGCCCAAAAAAGTTATATAACAAGCCAATATTACTTATTTTCTTCATTCTACTTACACAATACTTTTTCTGCTTCCCTCATCTTAATTTCTATTGTGTCAATGGGCAGGTATTCGGGGCGAGCTCCTTTTGCCGGGCCCGGCCCGCGGCGTCGTACGCTCGGCAGGGGCCCTCACAGTTAGGAATCCTTTTAGAAAGTGAGATACGCGAATGAAAAAATGAGAATGTAATTTTATATCAAAAATGACGGCATTTCGAGTCACTAAGCGTGTCGTTACGTAAGACGGAATTACTAAAATTAAGTCAACAATTAAACTTATCGGTGTAACATGTTTAGACGTATGTCGACATTCACACATCAGAAACATAAGTCCCTAATAAAAACACGAACTACCACTTTAACAATTATTTAGTAGCCACTATTAATAGTAATACATTTTAAGAACATGACTCTTTCACAGTGTCAAAAAAACGCACATTAGTACCATCTACATTAAAATTACCCTACCTCCCTGCATTTTGGGTTCTACACAATTCTGGTCGTTCTCTTTGTTCAAAGCATCTGAAAACCTTGAGGAATGTGTATTGAAACGTGATGGTCCTCAATATCTGTAACTGAATAATTAAATAGTAACTGAAGAATACAACAGTTATATTTTATTTTTAGTTATTTAAGGATATTAGTACTATGTTAGACTCTTCTTAGTAGTGCGAATTTAAAATTTGTTGTTTAACGTACACAATGGACTTTTAAAATAGATACAAAATGACAATGCTTAATCATGTTAAGAATGATTCATAATACAACAAACCATTGTCAATACTTTAATTTTTTATTTTATTAAACTCAATATTATATTCTTTTTATTAATTTTAATAGTGTGCTAACATCAACTTTTGCATTAATCATACTCATCCTTTTCTCTGTTTAACTCATAACTTGTACTTCTCACACTGTAGTTGATAAAACTTGAAATAAGTGTACCTTAATGTGTAATAATATTCATAATAAAATTACATTAACAATTTGATAACACTATCACAAGAGTATTTAAGAAATACTCAGACCATAGGTACATAGGAAAAAAAATCTTCACATCCTACTATTATAAATGTGATAGTTTGTAGGTTCGGATGTTTGTTACTCAATCACGCTTTAATGGTTGAATAGAATTATCTGAAAATTTACAGCAATATAGTTCATGCATCAGAATAACACACAGGTTATAATTTATAAAGGTTCTAACTTTTGCTTGCGACTTTATTTGCATGATCGTAGAACGAATTCTTCATTTATGTTCATTAGTTCTTGATAACAATTTTCAAGAGAGTTTCAAGTTCAATATCGGTTTGGTATCGGAATCGCGAGCAGGATCAAGAACGTAAGCGAGATCGTTTCATAACAAAAAAAAATGCGTCATTATGTGCGTTTTCGGTGTGAGAATATGGGGTTTTCTGGTATAAAATCGAGAACGGGATCATCATTGATGACGTCATCGATCGATTTACGAGATAAAAGAATTCGATGGCCATCCGCGCGGCCAGATGCGGGCCAGTTGTGTATTTTGAAAAGAAACAGAATCTAGATCGGGACCAGGATCAGAATCAAAGCGGAGTCAGAACTAAAAACGAAAGCGGGATAATACCGGGATCATCGTTAACAGAGTTATCGGTTCAAATAAATGATAAAGATTTGATGTCCACGCAAGCGAAGCCGCGGGCAAAAGCTAGCCATTAATTAATACATTACACTTTCTACATTACAATTTTTTATTCTCTTTATCATATCGTAGAGTGTCTATAGTTATTTTTATATGTATCATGCAAGTAGGCATCCCATCTATTGAGACCCTGTATAAGCATACAGATCGGATTCCTTTTTTTTTTTATATAAAATGCGATTTATTGTTTGTAATATAGTAATTGGTGAGGCTATGTATCTTTCTACAATTACAAAATTCAAGTTCATTCAATGACAGTTGCACGAAAAAGGCAGAGAAAATAATTCTACGTAGCAATTCGACGTTAA
This sequence comes from Eumeta japonica, assembly GCA_005406025.1. Classification (NCBI taxonomy): domain Eukaryota; kingdom Metazoa; phylum Arthropoda; class Insecta; order Lepidoptera; family Psychidae; genus Eumeta; species Eumeta japonica. The sequence continues at coordinate 92,034 of BGZK01001796.1, forward strand.
TTACCTATTAACATTATGGACAAAAATAAATAAATTGTTCAACCACGAAGTACAGGCAGGAATAGTGCATTTCCATTTTTCTTGCTTAAAATGTCTTTTTGCACCTCCTCACTCACCCCGTGCTTCACAGCAAAGAATGAAGTCGGAGTAGGGCTATCCAACTGTTAGGAATATTCATGTACTTAAGATTAAACTACAAATGTTTTTTGACAGCGACATTTATTGCAAGTTTAGGAAACGAATATTTATTTTAGAAAAATATACAGATGACGTCAGTATGTCGCAAAATGTTAGTAAGATAGAACATATTTTGCAACAATCTTTTGGTGACATGTTGCCTGAACAGTGTTTTAGTACAAATTGTAAATATATATGATGATATCTACTAAATGCTACTAAAAACTACAAGAGTAATTTAAGTAATAAATAGGTATTTCCTTTTGTTTTCGCAACTATACCCTATCATGTATTTTTATGTTATTGAAATAGACAACTTGCTTCCTAAACAGTGCAATGTGGGATTATTCCAACTGATCTTAGGTTGAAATTATCTTATCCAGACTCATATGCAGAAAATAGTTATACGCAATATAGTAAATCTAACACGTTATTGTATTTGTCAGAGTTTTGTGAGCTTTGTTGTATTATTATATGATTCTGAAGTCGATTTGATGGAATATTATGATGATGAAGTTGAAGATGACAATTATTTTAGTGGATTTGAATATATAAAATCGGATTTTAGACATAACTCGTTATGATTTATATACGAATAAACATTTAATTATATACCGCCAGCTATAACAAAAAAAAATGGTGTTAATAATATCTGTGCTATTGGTCTATACATTAATAATAATAAAAAAAAATGAGACAAAGGTGCTAGAAATACGTCATGGAATTAAAGTCATTTTTAGCAATTAATCCTTATGTTTGTGTTCATGCCAAAACTGTGAATTATAGACTGTCACCAATATATTACTTAGATTATAGGTTACTTTTTCTATAAAATAATATTAAGAAATAAAGAGAAAAAAATAAAAGAAAATAAGATAAAAAATAAAATAATAGCTTGGTCCCACATATCCATGAAAAAATTATTATAACTAAGAGAAGTCAAGTTTGATTATTTATCTTGATGAGCCTAGACAGCATTGTGGGCCACTGCCTGGCACAGTGAACATTCAGAGCAGGAAAATAGCACGTTTGAATCTCGATAAAGTCATTCATTTTAATACAATATACACTGCCATCCGAATCTCGCGCGGCCGTACAGTCGTAGGCAAAAGCTATTATACATCATTATTCACTCATTTGTTACACAGTAGTAAATTAACAGCAGCATGTCGTTTTCTCTCGTAATAAAGTGTCTATTTACAATAAGCATAATAACAGTGACAATAAACATAGACAGAAAAATAATTGACATTTGATAAATATAAATGAACCGATCCCGTATAATTTGTTTACATGTTTATGCGACATTGCCGATCTTCACTGGCAGACTCAGAATGCGCTATCCCCACTGCTAACATCTGGAAAGCGAGACGCGAACGCGGTGGAGAGCACGTACAATGAACACGGGCGAGTGTTCGAAGTCTGAAGGCAGGAGACGCCAGACGTCTGTTTTTATGAGAATTACGCGTGCAGCCGGTGTCAAGGCGTCGGTCAGCTAAGAAGAATGTGTCCAAATACAGGATTCAGAGACTCTGAATACAATCCGACAGAAGTGGAGGACCGTCGGAGCCAGTACGCAATTAAGGCGTATACGAAACGCATGTCTTGTATTCGTCAAGGATCTAAGTTGCATTTCCGTTGTAACTTGACATCGAAAGTCATCGACACGTATAAGACTTGTTCACGCATTGTAGTGAAAGCGCGGGCGCAAGTGGGTGGCAGTGATGATACGAGATTCTTGATTTATTTTACATACTGAATTACTGATGTTGTATTTTATGAACCGGGATACTTTTTCAAAACGCAATGATAGAGATTGAATAATATTGTTTTATTACGGAATCAAGAGACGCGGTGCCCGTCCGTCCGTCCGACTGTAATTTCAGAGTATCGCCACACTACATTTACATTAACATTTTGCTTCACACATATATTTTCAGGTTTGATATATGATTTAAACAGTGTTGTCCACATCAGCTTTCCAATATCATATAAAATTATTGAAGTCAGGTATTTAATCGTGCCTACTCACATTTTAGAAATGAGTTTCAACTTACATCCATCCACATTTTACATAATCTATTTACAAATGATTATGCATTGTTTATTGATTTTAGTAATTGATACATCAACCTATGTCCAGCACTAGTTTGTATGTACAGCAATCAAAATAAACCTACCTAAATATTTAAATTAAATTCTGTATGAGTTAATCCATTACATTATATCCAGTAACAAGTTAAATTGTAGTTCAATCACAAACCAAATATTAACTCCTATCTGGTGGGTCAATTTCAATTTCCTTTTTACCTTTTGTAAATGTTGTTTATTTGTCGCAGGTAATGGATATTATGACATGATAGTCTTTAATAATCCCAGGTAGATAATTTATTACAACAAATCACAATTGTAGCAGAAGTAAAAACTGGAATTATGATGATTTTACTTTGAGGCCAATTGATAGATTGTCACATGTTGAGGAGGAAAGGGGTCAACTGCGACAAAGGAAAATATGTCATAAGCCAAGAATATTAATATCCAAAACTTGACTGAAATATTTAATTTTGGGAGAGTTGTTTTAAATGTTAAATATATGATATCACCACCAGGGAAGGTGAGTAAAACAATTGTGACCAACTGTAAAAAAATTATAAAATTTGTGTAACATAAATTATGGATGTTTTAGTTTGAGTAACCCCACAACACTTTATAGCATTATATTTCATGTAATTTATTTGAATACATACGTGATTATGATTTAAATACCAAATCATTTACAACAATGATGAATGCCAGTTTTGCCATATTTTGATACTAGTCTCCAAATCAATCTAAATGCATAAATGTGAATCTATAGGTCTAAAATTTACAAATGTGAAAGTGTTTGTCTTCAATCATCCTTGAACCATTGAATGCATTGTAATGAAATTTTACATAGACAATTTATATCTTGAAACAAAAAATTGGTTACTTTTTATTAAAAACACATTCTTGTGTAAATACTATGAAGAAATTTTATATCATAAAATAAAACAATCATAGTTAAGTTCTAATTTATGCTCGGCGAAGTAAGTGGAAAAAACGCTTGTTACAATATAAGAGTAAATCTTGTTTTTACGTCATTCTACAGAGTACATTGAATATGCAAAGGAAAGACTTCTATCAGTGATGATGGGGCGTACTAAGACTAAATGCGCCCACGCACTGACGATAAGATCTCTTCCTATTTCTACTCCGGGGACCGAGCTTTGCCTTTACAGCATAAAATAATCATAGCAGATACTACTTATTGAATACTGATTAGAATTATATTTGAATGTGTTTTTCAAAAAACCATTTATTTCAAAAAGCTCCATTTCTAATATAAATAGTTTTTCAACAGACAACTCATTTCGACAGAAACCAAAAAGTAGCTTGGATTTTAGTTATACTAAAGACCTTTGTGAAATCATAAATACAAGAGTTATTTGTTTAACATAGAATTAATTGTTATAATTATTACATACACGCTTGGTCTGCTAGATATTACAGCACATGGATCTCTAGAACGCTGTCAAAATTCTTATGCTCCATTAAATTATTCACTTAATTAAAAACTAACATCTCTTAAGATTAATGACCAGAGTGTACCAATTAGTGGCCAGTCACAACAGTGCCCAAGAAATGGACCAATGACCGCTAACCATATTCAGTGCTAAGCGGTTTCACACATGCAATTCACATTGATTCTTAAATAGATTAAATGGACATTTTCAAATTACACCTCAATTTCTAAGTGTGCTGTTTTGATGAAAACCGTGGTGAATTTTAACGGTTCAGTATAGTCAGAAACAAAATTGTGGATATTTTAAAGTTATGCAAAAATTATCTGATGTACAGTACAGACATGCACATGCATATTCACCTAAAAATTTTGTATGATTTTAAGTCAAAACATGACTACTACCTTAGTAAATAATAAAATAATGTATAATATATTGAACACATCTGAGACAGAGACGGCAGGGCGCGGCGGGCGACCGCGCCCCCACTCGTGGCTGGACGGCGTGCGTTTCACACATTAAGGCTTTGAAAACCATTATGATAATCATAGTTTTAAACATCAATCTAACTCAGAACTCAATACAATACTGAGCTTTTGTTTAAGGTCAATACAAAACAAAATGACTAATGTGTATACATGCATAGTACTTTGGAAGATGAATTATCTAAAAATAGAAATTATTAAACACTCCATTTCAGCATAGTAATGTGACAATGACAGATCAATTAGCAGAAAAATAACAAGGTGTTTGGTATTGGATGACTTGTACCAATTGAAGGATTTATAATTCTTGTTTCATTATGTTAAACAAAACGAGGTGAAGTTTAAAAATAAAACAAACCCTGGTAAGTACTTAAATACTACTCAAAATATAAAAGTGTACACTTTAAATACTGCTCTCACTAAAAAGAAATACTGGTCAAATGCAAGTCTGGGTTAGGCACTGAAAAGTCCTTATCAACATTTCTTAGATTTTATACTATTCGTTGTCTACTGTCATTAGATAAGAGAACTGGGAAGGCAAATCCTCTATTAATGATTCTGAGAAATGCAACCATGTCATAATTTAATTTAACTTGTAGTATCACCTAGGGGTGAACATATGAAAATAAAGTATATGTGTTATTCTAATAAAATATTTTGGATGCTATTACAATATTTAATCAATATTATTACAAGGTATTTATGGAAAAGTTGCTTGTTCTATTAGACTCTACTTGGATGAAAAATCAAAAAATTAGAAAAAAATGTATTTTTCTGAAGGTCTTTTAAAAATATACAACTGCTACCATTGTTCTATTAAGAATAAATAAAGTTTATTTCGATATTCCAGATTATAAACTTAGAGAAAAAAGAGAAAAGATAGAGAATGATCAATTTTGAATATTTGGAAAAAATAATATTTAAGAATGTATTCATTTAAAATCTTTCTTATGATATCCTCATATAATATGCTTAATTTTAAACCCATTTGTGATTTATCAATGATTACTTATGGGAAATTAACATTAGTTTACCTGTGAATTACAGATAGACATGTAAATGATTTTTTTTCCATTTTTTTTCCATTTTTTTTCTAAGTATGGAACTTAGAAATGAGTTAATTTTGAGAATACATGCCCATAAAAAAGGCACTTATACTCGTCAAAAACTACTGATACTTCAAAGGAAGAATACTGCAAAAATGAATGTCAATATAAACTTAGGTAGTTTGACTTATAAACAGTAAGAATTTTATTGGTTAAGATACCTCGTATGATGCGGCAGCTTTCATTTCCTTATATCAGACCTGTCATTATCTCACTCATATGTTTAAAAAAAATATGTTATTATGTCTATCTAATTTGGAATACATATGGAAAATATATTATTTAGAACAAATTTTCTTAATGTTACACTTGGTATGTTTTATAAACATGTGAAAATGTGATTAAATATGTTTAATCAGATTTCCACTTTCATTGTCATTCTTGTAATAAAAGATATATTTTGTAGAAAAAAACTTGTGTCTAGCCAGAATGAGATTTAAAATTTTAATATTAAACCATAGCACATGGGCCATATGTACTTAAAATACTATTAATAACTCCAAACTGTTCCCCTGTACTCATTGCAGTGTTAGACCTGTCTGCTCCATTATCATTCTTTGCACGAACACTACGACTAGAAAATTGGTTATAATACAAATTGCATCGAACACAGTGTACAAAGATCTTATCATGTGCAAGTGTGCATTCCAAACATGTTTTGCTGGTAATTATCACTGATAAGACATAAAACGACACATTGTGCAAATGTGATGGTAAGTTAGTAATATGGGAACAATGCCATATTACTCAATAAAATATTATACTTCATTATAACTTTAGCAAGTTTCAGAGGGGGATTTAGAGATTTCCTACTACGAATATATTTTATCCATGTATACATTTATGCTGAGTGGACATTTTAAAAAGTAAAAATAAGGGTTTGTAAATGCATCTGTGTGTACAATGTATTCAGTCAGCAAGACCACCATTGTAGGCGTAGTCAGCTTTGTTGTGCATGACGAGACGGCCGTCCACGAAGTAGAAACTGTCAGAGCAGGTCTCAAAGGGAGCTGCTATCATCTCAGCCACTAAATCTGAAGGTAAAGTTGGAAACTCATAAATATGTTCACATGTATTCCTTGAAAACGGTATACAGAAGCCAAACTCAAAATCAAATGTCTTCAAAAGAGTGTCCCTGAAGAAGTGTTTCTCAATCATGCGGAAGTGGTTGACAGGCCGCGCACCCACCGTGAATTCTACAGTGGCGCCAACGGTTTTGAGTTTGAGGAAATGCGGCGTAAATTGGTAGCGTACGAAACGGCCGGCATTGGGATCGAGCGGTTCATCAGCACCAGCGTCATCGGTATCTGCGTCCGCACCGAATTCGCTCGGCGGCTTAGCTATTTCAAACAGCACTGTGCCCGTCTCCAAGTCGCGGATTTTGAACCGAGTGAAATCGATATCGTACACGTTAGCCTCGGGGCTGCATAGGTACGTGTCCGTAACGCGTTCCAGGCGCAGCACGTCCTCCGGCGTTATGGTGCTCCCATTTGCGTTGTACGATGCCTCTCTAGATGGTTCCACGAGCGATATCGATTCGCATTTTTTTCCAACGACACTCATTTCGTTAGCATGTATGCAAGTGATTAAACTATTTTTTTAATGTATTCGCTTTATACTCAAAATCAATTTGATTTCATCGCTGAAAACAGAACCAATATTTTAATTTTAGCATGCATAAAAGAAAACATTACATGATTAAATTTAAATTATAAATGTCAGTAACGTCACTAACGTAACCACAAAGTATATGCAAATCGTACCGGTTACTACCACAGAGTGTCTAATTTGTATAGTGTCACTACTGCATCTTCAAAGACTTTCATACCGTCGTGTAGAGGTAAATCGTGGTTTATGATGGCGTGACGACGGTTATTTACTTATTCTGCATTAGCTAGTTACAGGAGTTACGGGAGTATCGGTTTTTCGTTTATTAAAATCTCTTTAGCTAGTAACAACCCATTTTAACAAATTGAAGTAAAAATATTTTTATTGTCGGAAAAAAGTATTTCTTTGTAATATAATGTTTTCTAATTTCATTTAGGTTTCGTAACTAAATATGAAAAACCATTATATGTAAGTCTATTTATCTGTCTACATTTTACAGTCACTATACTCAAAACCTATTCATATCATAAAATCGAAATTTTAAAATTTTTCATATACGAAACTTAAACTCTATATACATAACGCATGTTTTTTTTATCATTGGGGTGTCTACTATAATATACTAAAAAAATGATTTACTTTCTGTGATAGAGCGTTGTTTAATAGCTAAATAGTAAAAATGAATTAGGTAACCTACACGAATATGCATTTTACTGGTTTTACTATTGTTTTCTTATTATTATTGTAACAAAAATTATTTATATTTTGCTTATAACTATAATAAATCGATGAAAATTTATGTAATAATCGTGACACTATATATTTTTGCTTAGTATTTATTATAAGCGCAAGCCATCCGTCAGAAAATGCAGAACAACGTCTGCCGGGTCAGCTAGTAGTATACACAGGATGGATTCGATCGTGCATCTTTTCGCGAATATTCATAATCTCCTTTTTTAGAACAACTTTGCCAAAGTAACTATGAAAAAATGTCTCATTGAAAATATGCTTATAAATAATAGAGACACAACCCTAATAAATGCTCGACTAGACTCAATCTGCAGATGCGGTCGGTCGGGGCGCGATGCGACGAATACGAATTCGTCCCACCCTTTGAATTCCGTGACGTATTATTTTTAAACAATTTATCTAGTCACTTACCTATAAATGACATTTAATGTTGCTAGTGATGTACAGGTCACCGATGGTATTATTATTAAATTAGTCTCTAATTTTCCACGTGTTCTAATCACCTCTAAACAAAGAAAACAAACTAAGGCAAATTATCATATAAACGATACTTCACGCAACTTACAGACTCGCTGGCAACAACGTCACCTCTGCAAAACTCTCCAACAATAAATTATGTTTTCACATTCGATAGCAGTGAAAGACATTGTTATTATACACTTCAATATTAATCACACAAAATTCTAGTTTCAAAAACGTCAATATCGTAAACGTAACACTTATACTATAACTGTAACCTAACTCTAATAGTATACTATCAGTACAAAAAATGTCTACCGTAAAAATTAAAAACGACAACAACAGTGAATAAGCAAAATACCTACAGTTTATCAGTGCAAGTTCGCGACTGATCACTGCTGTGCGAAGGGATCACTGGTCGGTCGCGTGAGGCGTAAACTATTGCCCATCTACCCACCTACCCCGTGCGGATAGCAAATTTTTTGTGCAAATTCCATAGAAAATTACTTAAATGCCGTTGATGGTTGTGTCAAACGTAAGTTTATAATATGTAATACGATATAAGTTTATGAATAATGTAAAATTAAGGAATTATAATATCCTTAACGCCCATCCTGTGTGTTTGTTTATAAGTGTTTTTAGACATTATTAGCAGTTAAATTGCGAAATTTATTAATAGGTTTGTAGTATCAAACAAAAAGCGTTTTCTTTTAAGTTCACAAATTGTAGCAATTACGGAACTTTGATTTCTCGTGGCTCGACAAACATTTGACGGTTTTCTTTTAATTTATGTTAACCAATATTTTAGTTTTAAAGTCATGCAAATGAAAATGCCCTCCATTTTGTTTAACATAGGAAAAGTTTCAAAAAATATATATTGCAAAGAGATCAGACTGTATTAGGTACAAAATTTTCGACTAACGTCGATTTGTTTTAGCCTGTCACACATATAAGTTGTCGAAGCAAGGATTATTGTAATGTTTTAAACTTGTGTGATAAGTGACTGCAGTAATATATCTACTTTATATATATATATATAATATAGTAATATACTTACTAGAATGATAATAAAAGTAAGTTTACTTATTTTGTGTATGCACATCTAAGACGAAAGTAACTATTTTCTGTTTATACACAACAAACTTTTTCACGAATATAGCGGTTGTTTCACTGTTCTGCGTAGTTTATCTATGTCTCCGGTGCATGTGCCGACGATTTCACTACATTATACAGCTAAGTCTCACGTGTATTCGTGCTTAGCGTGTAAGTAGGTGCATGGTGAATCTAAACAGGTCGACGTGTGCTGTCTATGTCGTATCAGGTGGAGAGTTTACGTATATGACAGTGAATGACTGTACATATAGTTTATGTAATAGCAAAACTGAACACACATGTGTCACTTATACTTGAACACAAATGGAGCGGCCACTTAATTTAGTACAACCAAAAGGCGTAATGTTCTTCATATTTTTATTCACTAGGTCTAATAAAGTAGTTGCTTGTTTGAATTTGAAGTTAGAACTAAAGCAAAAACTCCATTTCATCTTATGAATCAGTAATGGACAAAAGAAATCCTAAAAAAAATACTCAACGATAAGTTGCAACTGAATTGAATGATGGTGAACTTCAATTTGTAGATTTACATTATCTTAAGAATGCCAGCAAATAATGTTCGAATAGTTGGGTACTTTCAATTTAAACATCTTTTATTTTTTACAATATATATTTTTATCCGTTAATAGAGCACTGTCCATAAACCGTATTTACACATTTGTAAGTAGTCAGAGATGTTAAATTGAATTTCTGTGTTACACTAGAGTTAAATCATCGTACAGACAATTATCTAAAGTGTAAACTTGGAGGGGTCATAGATTGATATTCTTAAGAAATCTGACATCTTATACACAACAAAAATTATGTAACAAAAAAATATACTTAGTTTTGGGGGTCATGACATTTATGACCACTCCCTTAGATGGATCTACGGGGAAATTAAACGGCTCAGGATATGAAACCCGTTTAAATGTAATCAAAAATGAGGTATCAATCTGAATTAATACTGAAACCGGAAACTCATTCGATAACGAAACCGATATTGTGATCATTACTTTATAAAAAAAAACAACTCGATGAATAAGAATTTAAAACTCCGCAGCGGGCGGTGCTACGGGCTTAAGAAAATACATTAAATTGTATTATATTTCAAACTATACCTAGTCAATAAGTTTGTATTGGATAGGCATAATGATTATTTTCAATTTCTGCGCTGTTTTGTTAGGAAATCATACATTCGTAAAAGAAAAGAAATATATTAAAATACCTTTCAATTTGAAATATATTTAGTGATTTTGAGTTTTGCGAGGTCAAAAACCTGCCAATCAATGTCATTCATTTGTATGGTGAACTTTAATATTTGTTCGAATATTCTTCCTATAATTATAATGTTCAATATGTATTCATGCGTTTACAATCAATAAGATAAGAAAACTTACTTTGGGATTAACCAATTTGAATCAGTATTTTGCACTATATTTTTCTGTGTATAAAATTATTTTATTTTATTTAAGATTTTAAAAGTGAAAGGCTAATCTAATGATCAAAGTGTACATTATTTTGTTTTAATTATTAAACAATTATTAAGTTTTAATACATGTATTGTAAAGTAGTTCCCTTTTTAGATACTGACATCCTATTTATTGTGAAATAGAAAAAGGCCCACTGTCCTGGTTATTTCTTTTTCTTGCTTTGATACTGAATACTCGGCCTTGGTTAATTATTATGTCCATTTAATATTATTTTTCATAATCCTCTATGATCACTTTCTATGTTAATCTCACTCTGTAGCACAGACAATAATTAACTAGCACGTCTGTGTTCAATTGCTCAATCGTAAAATCGTAAAGCAGCTGAGTGATGTTGACATAGACCAAACAAGATTTTTTAGTACGTTTATTTCTGCTAATTATATATTAAATGATTCTATCAAAGTATATATTTTAGTCAAATTAGTTGTTAAATGGTAAGACCCTTCGGTCATGATTTGTTAGGATTTGATATTTATATCCTATAAAGGTGTGATAATGTTGGTTATCGGATATTTGTGTAGATGCTCAGCCAGAGGGTGGGTAAGCCATGGTTGGTGCAAGAGATGGTGCGTAACGTGACTTCATCGGTACCGGCCGCCGCCTCGCACTACGACGTGCTGGGTATCTCTCCCAAGGCCACTCACAATGACATTAAGTCAGCATACTATAAACTGTCTATGTTACACCATCCAGATAAATCTAGTGTTAGTATTTATGTGGATTTTTTTGAAAAATATCCCTTGAATTTACAATATATTGTACAATACTCTATAGTTCAGTAGTATAACAGTATTTTCAAAATATGCATTTAGATTTGGGATAAATTTCTATTTTGGGAGTTTTATAATCATATTTTTAGTGAGAATACTTAGTAAGAAGATTAATTAGAAAAAATTAAAGAAGCCAGTAAAACTTCATGCCTACATTATTTCTGTATAATGTTATACTCATTATGTTATTCTAATTAGTATAATATTATGATACAATATTGAGACTCCGTTATTGTGCAGTCGGTAGTGACCCTACCTGCAGTGCTGAAGACATAGGTTTCGTATAAAACATACATTTATTTAATTAAAAATTAATATTTGTCTTAAGTCTGGGTGTTTCTATGCATTATGTGTATATATTTACAACAATAAAAAATATACATGTGTAATATGGACGTTTATTATGCATTCATGCAAAAACTACTGTACAGATTGTTATGACACTTCATAGTATTATAGCTTTAAACGTCAGAATAAAAGATATGTTATTCATAAATATCATAGATTTTGCTCACAGCTTTTCACATATGAACATAGAATGAATTCTTTACTTATATCCATTAGTTATTGGTAACAACAATGTTTAAGGAAAATTATGTTTAATATCAGTTCTGGATCGGAATCACATGTTAGTTAAGGATAAGAATTAAAAGCATAAGTGAATTCTTTTCATAATTCAAAAGGTTGTGGCAATATATGTTTTGGATGTAAGAGTGTGGGTTCATCTGGGATAATTTCATTAAAGTTGAATCAAAGCAAAACCAATATCTAATATAAAAATTGGAATCTAAACAAAGGCGGGACCAAGATCAGATTGGAAAGGTACTGAAATTTGGATCATAGTTAACAGTGTGATCAGTTAATAAAAAAATGAAAGATCCATTCTATGTTCATGCAAGTGAAGCTGTGGGCTAAAGCTGGTATTTATATGACACTGATAAATTGTGGCATATAGAGAAACTACCAATAAGGATTGTTAATGTTTCAGGATGAATTGTCTGTCAGGAAATTCAGAGCTATCACTGAAGCTTATGAAATTTTGGGAAATGCCAACTCTAAAAGGTTATATGACAAAAGTAAGTATTAAATTTTTTCTAGTAATAAGTGATACAAATTTCTATTAATAAGTAAATATATATTTATAGTACACAAGGGAAATGTTGATCTTTAAATAATGAAATATTTTGTAATTATTCTAGCATTGGCACATGGGTTACGTGCAGTGCAGGTGGTGCATGAACCAGCAGAAGAATCACAGGATCCGGTGGTGCGTTTCCACCACTCTCGCATGAATCGCCACATGACTGCCACTATTCATGGCAAAACTCCCATATATGATTTTGATGCTTGGTATGTTTGCATTTAAGCCTATAAGCTTTTATGTATTTAAATTATCCATAGATATTTGAAATACAGTAAAAACTCGATTATTCTTAGTTATACGACCCTCAGTTATACGGATGCGATTATCCGGACTACCAACCGCGACCAATGTATTGAATACCTACAAGTCTAATTTATGCAAGCATGAACATGTCAGAACTGACATTACCCCCGCCCGCGCCCTGCGGGACCGCTGCCCACATGTTTCGTTATTGTTTTAGTTGGTTAGCAATTGTTATTCTGTTCTGACTTGCGTGTCACATCTACATATTTAAAAATGTCAAAGCGTAAGAGAGTGGTGTTATCGCTTAAAGACAAAATAAATATTATTGATTCATTAAAAAATAACTCTCAAGTGGTTTGAAAAACAAACAGGGAGTGACACTGTGAGTTTACTACGGTTGAAACGAATTCGTGGCATGGCAGCTATGAAGTGAAAAAGTGACTTACGTCAAATGACAATTACCAAATATTTTAAACCAAATTAAACTTATTACATATTTTATTTCATGTTTAACAAACGCAAATTACCAAATACGTGTTAACCAATTATACGTACATACCTAAATATTTAATTTCATGATTAAGGCTGCAGTATTTTAGTACATATGTACAATGTATGTTTTAATCTAAGAAAATATGTATGTACATAAATAAATAAGTGTATATATTGTATGTTGAAAAATTTATCTGTTAATAATTTATTAATAGACATTGATTTTCGTTAATATGTATTTGTTGTTTTTAATAAACACATAACATTATGTACTACATATGCACAAAATCCGCTTTTCTTCATACATTCGATTATCCGGATTTTCGATTATTTCGAATGCCTAACAACAACAATTGATCCGGTTAATCGAGTTTCTACTGTAGATACACTAAGCTGATCTGATTGTAGAGGCAGAAGATGGGTATAAGACTTTCATAAAGTTTCAAAGTTTCGATTTATTTCGCATTAGGTTGGTAATTTCTCCCAAGAAAATTAACGTGGTGAACTTGTTTTTCTCTATCCTAAAAGGAGATCTGCTAAACTTATTTAAAATCATGCCTTTATAAAATACTATGAAAGTAGAATGACAAAACAAATCAATAGAGTGAATGTTTGTAATGGAAGGCTTGGCAAGGGTTGTTCTATAAAATTTAATACAAACCAAATTAGTAATGTATTAAAAATAAGTCAAATTTTAAGTACCCGAAATGAGAAATGAGCTTGCATGAAACCATTAATGAATGTCAGTGAAGCAAAAGCGATATGCAAAAATTGTACCATGTGGAAATCTGTGTTTTCTGTCTTATTTTTTAAATTGGTATGAGTTTATAATGGTAATAAAAAATAATGTAAATGCTGCTAACAAAAGTAATGACAGTAGATAATCATGAACTGATCAATTAAGTTTATTCAATAAATTTTTTTACACTCTTTTTAATCACAAATATTTTGCACTAGTTATTTTTTACCCTGTGGCTTTCCCAGGTTTTATTCAAGAGCTGGTAAAGCAGACTTATCACTATACTTTCCACTTCTCAGCACCCCTGACAAAACCTTTATAGTCCGAGAGCTTGTGACACATGTTTTATGAAGTGTTAGATTCGGGTAGAAATTTTATACAATAGTATATATAGGTAAGATTTATACACCTCGTATTAAGAAAGATGTAAAAAAATATTTGGCAAAAAAGGTTTTAATTAAAAAGCCAACAAGTACTATTCAAAGTTAAGTTGGTTTTGCTTAAGAAATTGAAGAAGGCAAACATTTTTGGACATGTTAATGTTAACCATAATATCCCAAAGTTGTAATTTTACAAATAAAAAAATGAGTGATTTATTTACACTGTAATTTTAGTAGTATCTTGACGTGATATATTTAAAAATATTTGCAAAATGTCAGACATTTTTTCCAGGGTTTTATAGCTGGCAAACATTAAAAACCCTTGAGCAGGATAGAGAGAGATATGCTGTGTGTACTACTGATCCAAGTGAAAGCAACGATCATCAGTGTAGTGTAGTCACTCTCAGCATTCTCAACCAGCTCAATCTTCGAGCAGTATTTCGTGGTATCAGAATCAAAAACCTTTTTGCCATATATTTTATATACCTTTCTTATATTTGCGGTACCTGGTATACCCAGGTAGGTCAGACAAACACTCTATTACCTGTACATTGTATCTATAGATATATTGTGTAAAAGTTCTACCTGAATCAGACACTTCTTGAAATGTGTGTCATAAGCTCTCGATTATTCATCACATTTGATGGCCTTTCTAGCCACCAAACATATTATTGCATTCATGATTTCTCCATACTGATTTCATTGTCATTTTCATCAACATTGTAATAATATTGTCATCTGTAACTATATGCTCGCATGCAGCAACACTTATGGAAATGATTTTTCCAATATTTTTTCACATGATAATTTTTGTTTGTGAATTGACTGAATGTCTTCATTATTTATATAAAATTAGTAAAGACAAAA